>CAXKVY010002380.1:0-145884 GCA_964058915.1 Tetropium fuscum
GAAGTATTGCCAGGGGCGTATTAAAACATTCGGTGGGCAGATCCTAAAAGAGCCATAAAATTGTTTCAGTAGTGGTGCCCCGTAAATTAGCTGTCCCTAAAAATATGCTGCTTTCATAGTTAACACTAGTGTACCCTATATGTACAGGGTGTCCCACGGTGACGAGACATTAGACATATTTCAGAGACTACTTCGATTTTAGCTTTGAAAATTTGGGCAATAGTTGGCATGCCCTTCTCAACTAAAATAATGGCGTCCACCTAATGCTTCCGGTTATACCGGAAGTTGACGTCATCTTCGTTATTTTACATGGAACCCCCTTTATATTATTCCCATTTTGGATTCTGCGTCAATTTTTCGGTGAAATTTCATAGGTTTCCTATTCTTAGTCTTAATTTTTTTCAAGAAAAATTGAAAAGGCACCGCCTAATTCAAAAGATGTGTATTCTACCACAATAAAGCTAGAGCGATAAAATTTATAGGGGACATAAGAGTCTAAGCTTCCCTGTCATAATTTCAAAATGACTTAATTTCATACAGGGTGGTAGAAATTTAATGCCGAAGTTAATCAACTATAAACCTTCTTGACTTATTTTTTTAAATGAAACACCCTGTATATTTTTGCGCTACCTGATGAATAATTTTGTTCTCTTTCGAATGATATGATGGTTCCATATCTCGTTATTGGACGTCGTTATTTTATTTGAAAAGGGCATACCCAAATACACTATTGCTCTAATTTTCAAAATTAAAATCGAAGTACCTAGTCTCAGAAATGTGTCTAATGTCTCGTCACCCTGCATAAATGTAAATAATACTAGTGTACCTACCTTGCAGTTTTCATTACGGTTTTTGGTGCTGCTCTTATATCAGTTGTTACAAATCTTGCCACTAATTTTATTTGAAGTTGATTGGATTTAGAATATCGGTTACATTTATCTATCATAGCGGTAAGATTATAGGATGACCATTATCGAACCAACAGCTTGTGACAGAAAAAAGGGAACAGTTTTTTAGTCTGCCGTTGATAGAGGACAGTAGTAAGCTATAGATACATGTATTAAGGAATTATTGTTACGTGTTAATGCATAATTAAGCATTAAGTAATTTTAGTTAGAAAAAAATAACTTAGATTTAAAGCTTATTGGTGGATGATTCTCTCGTCCCGTGTAAACACAATAAAATCGTGTAATTGTGTACAATTTAGACTAATCTTATAGTCAAGTTGACGAAATTTCACAAGGCAAACTGGCAGATAAATAAACGTTTTTGATGCAAAATTGAATTATAATAAACAATTGGTTCATTCACTATAGTTTATAGTCAACCCCAAAAAATACACAAAATTCCAACAAATATTTTATTATTTTTGATGTGTAATAAGGGTTAAAACCACAAATTAGTATATATGCAAATAGAATGCGCCTTTAAGAAAGACGTATTAAATAAGACGATGAAACCATTTTAATTATTAATGGTTTTTTAACAGATGGTATGAGGGTGTGCTAAATTTTACATTGCAATCATTTGCCTCGCCAGTCGTTTAACGTCATTTTTATGTCAAAGTGTGCAATTTTTTATCGTTTTAATATACCATGTAAATTTAATAAACCTCTACGTGCAACGCGTGGGAGATTGTAAAAAAATATTTTTTACACAATTTAATTGTTATTAAATTAAAGTTCACACGATGCTTTACTCTTTACTCCATGCGTTTACACTGAATGTTTGCCCTCTGTTAACGGCAGTTTGCAATTTTTTTCCCACTTTTTCGTCACTAGCTCCTGGTCTTAGGTCTTGCCGATTAGTGTGGAAGGATTTTAATATGACCAGTACGTTAGGAACGGTATTCTCAGATTTGTTTACGCCAGGGGAGTATTTATTGTCTTTGTCTTCCAAGCTGTTAATAAGTCTAGGGCAAAAATATGCAAATATATTGTTATATAATGTCATTTATATTAATGAACATTCCACCATGGTTTAGTTCTTGCATGGTGGCTGAATTGCTATTTATTGTGACATTCTGATGGTATCATTTGCCTAGAAATGCCATCGCTCAACACAGAGGCTACGTTAATCGAAGTATAGTTCTGAATATTTATATACTTTTAGCGTTATTTAATATCTGTCATATTTTATGCTACTTTTCATTGATATTTACTTTGTTATCTACCGATTATTCTTTTGAACTGTATACCTACTATTGTATTTATGCAGGATGTATCTTACTTACTTTTAAGTGAAGCAGCTATGCTATACTGTATATCCTTATTGTTAGCACATATCTTGTTATATACATTGTTAATATATGTAGTAGATTTTGTTAAAGGTTTTTATTTACAAGTGAATTTAAATAGAGAAACGCTCTTTATTTTAAGGGGCGAAAACTACCTCTTCGTGAAAAAAATAGAAAAAATGCATTGCAATGTATTAAGCATTTTATGGATTTACATCTTATTTAATTATGTAGAATAAAGCTTCTTTCATGTTCTCCAACATGCAGGGACGTATTTAGGACTTGAAATAAAGTAAGTCATGTTTTATGAGTGATGCTATATATAATGCTATATATATATAAGCTATGCTATATATAATATATGTAGGTACATATATTATTTATAAAAATATGCATCCATGCATATTTTACTAAAGTCGAGTCAATTCCAGAAAGGTCGACTAAAGAACAGAATTAGATTTTATAAAATACCTGCCCCCTCTTAACTCAGTTTCAGGGTTACGCCTAAGAAAATAATCCCTAAATATAAGCCACGCATATAAGCCATGGTCGTATTTGACATTCTTAACGCTATTCACCAAGTGGTCAACTAAATTTAAGGGCCCAGTAGATATTTTTGGGGAAGTCTAAATTAGAGGTAGTAAATTTGGTATCTATAGTCTATTGATAATAACAGACTGCAATCATACGTTATCTGGTGGCGGCGCTACCTCTTTTCAAAAACCCACCCCTTAGGCAAGGCAGCGTCCCCGTGGTCTTACCAGGACAAGACTTTGGGGCGCTGGGGCTGTCAAATTTGTCAAATTTCATGTCAATCGGTCAAGGTTCAAAGAATTCGGAGCGGAAAACCTTTAACGGCTCGACTAGAAGTCGAGTAACGTAAGAAGTCGCCTAACTAGTTGTTTAGTAACGACTTATTTGTTATCTCTGATTATCAAATGCCACATAAATTCAAGTCAACCGTATAATAAAATTCAATTTTGTTTCTCGACCAAGGGTTGCTGCATAGTAAATACCATGTGTAGGAATATAATGAGAGAATAAATTAACATACTAGGAAAGGTATGAACAATAGCAAAACACAGAAATCCGTCGAGATAAGTGAAATATACTGCTACATGTACCTAATAAATATCTGTCCACAGTGGCATATATACAGGACTTGGGACTTGTGCGTAATATCGTTGGAATGTTTAACGTACAAACCGATTCGTCAACAATGGTAGATCGGAGTTGATAGAACCGAATTTTGAAATTTACCAAAAGCAGGTAAATTTGTCAAAGAGTCAATAATCAAAACTTACAAACGATAAATATTATACATTTTTATTGAGACTGTATTTTAAAGTCTCATGAATTATAGGCCATTAAGAAAGGGGCGAGGGAAAAGCGTCGCTCTGCCAGACCTCGCAGAACGCTTTGCAAACAAAGGCAGTGGTGGCCTGAAAAGTGTTCTATCGCCTAATTATTTTGAAGTGAAGGCCTAATTAGAGGTGGGTAGTTCGTGAACGAACTAGTACAATTGAACTATTCACCTCACTGAATGAAATGAATCATTCCTTGGTGCCGGAAAGAATCATTCACCGCGAACTAAAACAATATAATTCTGATAATATGAAACCCGAAACCGATTCTTGAATTCAGTTAAACTGATTGAAATCACATCGGCCTTTAGTCAGACCGGTACTTGAAAGTCAAGAAGTACCTACTTTTTTACGTTTTATATATATTTTGCAGTACATTTAAATATTTATCAATTTATTATTTTTTTAATAACTTTATTAATGGTTATATTTTTGTTTTCTATTTTTGCGCGTTACACGAATTACGAATTACACGTACCTACCTACAGAAATATATATGTTTGGTTGCTTAAATAAATACTTTTATTTACTTGTTTTTTTATTTTCTATTCCTAATAATATAGTAGTCAAAGGACATCTGTGGTACCTACGTGTTTTAATTCACTATTCAGTGCGTATTTCTTTTGCTTTACCTACTCCCTCCCAACACGCCGATATTACGACGGTACCGACCGACTAACGGCAGTCCCAGAAACCAGAAACATTAACAGATAACTGACTAACTGAATTAAAAGAATCAAAGAATAATTCAATTGAATGATTCACCTAGGTGAATGAGACCGAAGGAACTATTTCGGCAAAACGAACTAGAATTCCCATCTCTAGGCCTAATTATTTTTAGGCGCGTTCGGCACTTTTATTTTTGTAGGCGTTGAATGAAACTGGGCCGTCACGCGTCAGGGTCCGCTATGTAACGCTCCGGGTAAAGTCGGCACGAGTCGACTAAGTGAGAGAGACGATCAGCCGGCAGAGCGAGACAGTAGAGAGAGTTTGTGGGTATCGAATGAGACTGAGCTGCCACGTTCGTCTATGTAACCCTCAGTCCACTCGTTGACTAAGCGAGAGAGATATACTTGACAATATATCGATATATAATCGCTCCGTATCGATTGAATTGAATTGGATTGAATCGAATCGACTGCCGTCGCAGTACTTGCTAAATATTAGTAGGTATTTTGGAGCGACATACAGTGGGGCGGCTTCTAGCGCCGGTTGCTTGAAGCATCTGTGTCACTAGCGTACGGTCAACGTGTATTAACAGTTGCGATGTACGGGCGGACGGTTCAGTATATATTATAACATTTTACTTTGTCTTAAAAAACTGAGAATAAATCATTATTATTAATTGAACGTAATTTAATATTATACATGTGTGTACAATATGTAAATGTGACAGAATTTGGTGTCTATGTATAAGACGTTATTCATCAATATAAGAAACAGTGTGTGTTTAAGATCACAAGATATTAACAATAGCGGTAATATTTCATACTCAGGTATGTTCTAGCATTTTTGAAGTGAAATCTGTATTAATCGGTATTAACGAGTTCGGTGTATTGCGGGTTGTGGTAATACGGGCGGATGGTTACATTATATATTTTAAAATTAGAAGTTTTCATTTTTATCGTGTGGTCATAAGCACATACCCATGTTTTTTTATCGAGGCTTTACCCACAGATTACTACAATTTAATATTTTTATAATTTTGTATTAACGGAAAATTGTAAAATAGGGAGTGAATAGGGAGGGAATAGGGACAAGTACACCAAGTGGTTAATATTTTTTAATAAGCGTTTCACTTATCTTTGTACCGGGTGATTGTTTAATTGAGGACGCCGGCCATATCTCAGCAACTATGACACAGAACGTTGGGGAAAAATTTATAGCAAAAGTGGACCAGAGAAATCCCTGGAAATTATTTTTAAGTTTTAGATGACAGCCAGAGGTGGTAAGGTATATTGAAAATATGTGCTTGATAATGTTCGTAATCTTTGGTCTTAAAATGTTTTTGATAGCACTGAAAATTAAGTAGCGGGGGAAAGTAAACATTTGCAAAGACAGAACAAAAAGGATGAAACGAATTTGATTTCATTGGAAAGAGCATATTTTTTACTTTATTATTGCTAGAAGAGACAGACTGTCGCGTGTTACTTTCACGGCAGAATCCACTTTCGAAGCAGGTATACCGTGGATGGCATTTTGCATTCTCAATCATATTTTTCCCTTGTCATTAGTCGTTAGTGAAACACTAAATCTTTCATCCTACCCTAAAGATAAAAATCCAGACATGTAAGGTCAGGTGACGTAGCGGGACATAGAAATAAAATCTGCCTCTTCAAATTTGTCTTCTAAGTGACAAATGGATGATGTTCACTAGATAAGTATTAACGTTTTAACTTTCGTTTTCCAATAGAGTAATGATAAAAACATATGTATATTTCATGATAAAACAAAAAATTTAATATTTATCTTTTATTCTATTACAATAATTTGAAACAATTCAATGTTGACATTACATCAAAAACATAATAGCAAAATAAACTAAATTCTTATATAAATATAACTAACAAACTAAATCACTGCATTTCGATGGTGCTATCTTACATTACGGGTGCAAAAACATATGGAGATAAATAATGTGAAGACATAGAACATTAAACAAATATACCACGCTATGTGTAATCATATACAAATCACAGATCATAACATTAATATACATATTTATAAATATATAAAATAGTAAACAGTCTAACACTGATCTGTGCGTTAGCTACTTTGGCAAAGCGTATTTTGCTTTTTATAATACAGTACGTAGAGTCAAAGATTTCATTATTTATAATAAACAGTACCTATTGTAGAAGTTGTTACAACTAATACTATTGTTTCTCTCCAATATGTAATATTTATATGAAAGGAAAATGAATAATATATTTCTGGAAATAATTTCTGGAATATTATTTAAAGACCGGTAATACTAGTAGGTAATGTTTTATTTTCGTACTAAAAGACTATAACATACAAAATCTTTGACAGTCATTCTGTACCTGAAAATGTTAAAACATACGCCATGTTGGATTTTACAACTAATCTTCATAAAATATATATTATTTCATAAAAACTGTACCTCGGGTAAAAAATTGTTCCTAGACATACATATGTATAAAACTGGGATAACATTTCCAAATTTTTTAACGTGTCAATGGTTAAAGTATCATTTGTGTTAAAAAATTTGATGAAATGTGCCTAGACTATTATTAAATACCGATATGAGATATAATAAGATTTCTATTAAATAAAGTCTATGTTCTATTATATTCATGATGGTCAACTGAGTTACATTAAATTCGTATATAGTCGCCCTACTAATCATGAAAATCCAATTTACTCCGTATTGAACTATCAACATATGTAGTCATAAGAAGTTAATGCGGATAGTAACACCAGAAGCGCTTATATACATATATTCATTAAATAATTAAATGCAAATGGAAACCTAACTGCTAACGAAATATTTGTAAAGAAGAAGGCATATGGTGGCCTACATTGCCACCACATTTGAACCCAATTGAACAAATTTGGGCTCTGCAGGGGCGAATATCTAATCGGCCACATAACCGACTACCCTTTAAAAAAATTTTTCGTCCGTCCTTGTATCAAAATGCTTGTTTTTGATGCAAAGTTAGAATTTGATGTAATTTTATGTTCAGGATCAACAAATATTACCCTTTGCCACAGCATGACACATTTTATTTCTGAGAGTTTTGTTAAAGTTGTATTTAATAGACATAACATATACATAATTACAATGTTAAAAGTATATCAATGAATCGATAATAAATGGAACGGATGATGGATTCGATGCCGAGAATTCCATCTGTACAGTAATAATGTGGTTGATTATTATCGGCTTATAGCTATTGTGCCCATCATATCTGAAATATTGGAAATCATTTTGAAAAATAGATAGATTTGCTCTCTTATTTAGAGAGCAAATCAATTCTTTCGTCATCTCAATTCGGTTTCAGGAAGGAGGGGGATTCTACTATTAGAGCTTTATTAGGGCTCTTGGTAGATTAAGGGAGTCGATAACAAGAAGGACCCCAATAACACATGCTCTATGTCATATGTGATCTGACGAAGGCATTTGACTGCGTCAACATAGATATATTTCTGCTTAAACTAAAACATCATGTACTTTTTTTAATTTATATAAATGATTTACCACTTAATATTCATAAGTAGTTCTGGTACTTTATTTGCAGATGACACAATTTCCTAACTCCAAGCTCATATCTCAATGCTATCTGTGATAGTGAGGTATTATTTTTTGATATTACATGCGAAGAGATTTTTATGTTACTAATGATATCTAATGGACATGCGTCTAATTATTTCCCTAAATTTTTTTTCCCGATGTCAGCATATTCTGGTATACACATATATAATACTCGAGTTTTATTTATGCCAAGAGGGATATGTTAGTCCCATTTCTTTGTGAAATTGACATGGAAAATTTCAAAAGCTTACCTGCTAGTCACCAGGAAAAGGCAACTGTAAGACGCTCGAGGACCTTTATCGATGTAAGAGAATATTTTAGATCTGTCTCTTCCTATGTATTAATCTTCGAGTGGTCTTTAGTGCCTAAGAATATTTTACTGGAAGGTTACAATAAAAATAATAGTGGAAAAAACATGATTCATTATTACTCAGAATCATAACGAATAATTGCAGTGTACAAATAATTAATATATGCATTGTTGGCATGTTCACACACACGCTCATATTAGGGGAGGTACAGCATGCGATATGAAGCATGAAAATGTTCAAACCGATCATCACCAGCGTATCGCAGCTCACTAATCAAAGCGAAACTTTGTCAAACAAAACATGATGAAAAATGACATTAAATTTGATTAATTATAGACAGACACATAACAAATTAAATACAATACATTCACGTAGCTATAATATTTTATAATACTTTATGTTCAACAAGTGTCGAAATATCCCAGAAGGGTGAAGATGGAAAATATTACAAAGTGATCTTGAACCTGTGATAATCTTGCTACCACCTGGTCCCCAACATTTAGTGAAGCTTGCCTCGTGCAAGTGCACTAGAAAAGCACTACAAAAAACGTTGTGGCTGTAAGAAAGCGGAACTGCTAAAACTTGTGCTCATTCTTGAAGACCCTGAGGTGGAAACGACGAACGTCACGAAAGAACTGGATTTGGATTCTTTACCCACTGAATTTTCCAAACCAATGAAAGAATATATCGAAATTATACAAGGTATCAATTTAAAGTAATCATTAACAAACAAGGAAATTCTAATTTTAATGTTTTATCTATTTTTATATTGTAGATGATGATGAAAATCCGGGGCCGTTAATGAGGAATGAGGAGTTGGATTTTTCTTAGTTACTTAACTTGCTAACCCAATGCAAGAAGATGAGGAAATACTATAAGGTATCAAGGTAAACTAATAATAAACACGCAACAAAATTCTAATTCCACGAAACATAATTTATTTTGAGGTTTTCCTGACAAAAAAGACGCCTTTCCGGTCAAAATTCATGTTAGAAAACCTAAAACTCGTGTAAAGCAAAACAAACAAAATTTCAAAACTACCAAAAACTACCTTTCCCCTATTCTCAACCGACTTCAACAAAAAGGAGTTTCTCAATTCGACTCTGTTTTTTTTGGGAGTGTATGTTCGTTTCCTCAGAACAGTCATTTATAAATAAATTTAAAAAATTCTTTTTTTATTGGACAAGGGGTATTTTCAAGAGGGTCCCATTTTAGTTTTATTAGCATTGGACCTTGGATTCCGAAGATATACCGGGGAACTCACCAGATAATACCAGAATAAATGGCAAATGCGTCGCTCAAAACTCTAAATTATAGAAATTTAAATTAATTAAAAAATATTTTCTATTGGATCAAATTATTGGAAAAAATTGTGCAGCTGCAAACCATTCTCGAATTAACTTAATAATCATAAAAATTAGGCTAGCCATTTAGGTGACGTATATACCATATACGGAAACGACTCATTTAGAAGTTATACAAGTTCTTTCGCCTTTATTGAGGCTCTTGAGAATGATTTATTTTATTAGTAGTTTGTACTTGAATTTACTATCAATACCTACCATTCTCTCAGTGACACTTTTATGGGACATCAGTTTTGACAGAGAACTCACATTCATAGAAAACGACTACCTAATCTACTATTAATTTATACTTGTTCTCCCTGAACATATTGATTTATAAGAACATATACATTTTTGGAGTCGGTGCCAGCCAAGGTTTACAGACTTACAAGGAAGTAGCCGCTGGCACCGACCCCATAAATAAAAATAATTGCATAATAAATTGATTGTATTCTAATAAATTGATTGGCCTAACAAATTGTTATATTCTAAGTAGTAATAGTAGTAGAATAACGTAATTATTTTTTACTTTTTAGTGCACTTTTTTAGAATAGATTTTATTGAAGTCGGTTTTGTTTTTTGTTAAAAAATATTTTATCTGCCATTTGATTAGAGTATAGGTCAACTTGTGATTTGTGAAGGTGTCGAAGGCGAAATTCAAATAGCAAGAAATAAAAAGCCTTTGACAGATTATTAACTATAGTAATGGGTCTATAAATTTTGAATTCTTTATTTTTCGTCCTTTTTATATACGAGGAAAAGGTTAGATTTTTAAAAACTTTTCTGGGCAGTAATTTTCATCTAGCGAGAAAACAGCAGTCATACAAGAGAGGACCCATAATTACTAATAAGACGCGCCGATGTACTACCTTAGCAATTTAAACTTTTCGAAAGAGAAGGGATCATTATATAGTCTCTCCAAGCATGATTCTTCAGTTGTAGACATTTTATGGTGTTCGAATTATACCAAGAGGGAAAATTTTATCACTAATAATGGGTTCAGGAACGAACTTATAATTTATAGTTTAATTTAGAGTGGGTACTAAATAATTTTAAGTAAAAACTACCATAAGCTTCATTTACGTCACTTATAGTTCTCCAATAATCCAAGTCAATACCAGCTGTGGCTTGACGAAGGCCAACAAGATTTACCTGGTTATAATTATAAAAATTATTTTAACAATTGTTTTACTATTAATACTTTTACTACCTCCGCCTTTTGGAAAAGCTTTCCAAAATATGAGTATTGCAGGGTGATGTAAATATTTAGAAATGAACTTGTGAAGGGTAGTTTCGAAAATACATGCGACACAACAAGATCCAATAACTTGTTCTGGTAACTGTGTACAAAGTTATAGAGATAGAAATCTCAGAAATTTGAAAAATAAAAAGTAATTGATTCATTCACCTCATGTTCGAAGTGAAAACATCTTTCGGTCCTTTTTTCTGAATAGTGAACTTAAGGGAACCGTCATGCTCGGGTAGGTGACGCTGAATCAGGTTTACTCGGCTCCACTCGACATCAAGCACGCTCGAATTGGGGACGCACTAAATCGTGTACATATCATGTACATATATATATATATATATATATATATATATATATATATATATATATATATATATATATATATATATATATATATATATATATATATATATATATATATATATATATATATATATATATATATATATATATATATATATATATATATTTATTTTTAGATATAGTTTCATTCTTAGAATATGATAGCAAGTCCAACCAGAGTTTTACAATGCAATCAATTCACAAATATAATTGTTTATTTTGTAACTAATAAATATTACCTCACGGGTACAGAGATAAGAATAAATAATTTTATATAATATCAATATTATCTTGTTGTTGATTCACTGAACTAATTCATTATATGACATAAATGTAATAAATATATATATATATATATATATATATATATATATATATATATATATATATATATATATATATATATATATATATATATATATATATATATATATATATATATATATATATATATATATATATATATATATATATATATATATATATATATATATATATATATATATATATATATATATATATATATATATATATATATATATATATATATATATATTTAAAATTGGAAAATTTGAAGTTTTCACTATCGTGTGGTCATAAGCACACACCCAAATTTTTTATTTAAACATGTTCCCATATATTGTCATGCTGCGGCAAATTTGAAATATTTCTACACCTACAACATAAGAATTTCTGAAAACTAATATTTGAGGATATCATTTCATTAAGTATAATATGATGAATATAAGAAAACGGGGTAGACGATAATTGTGATCTCTTACGAACCTAGACATAAAAGGACCCAACTTACCTCGACGTTTCCGATTGGATGATATCTAGAATATTCGCAGTCCGTTTAGAATCTCAGACTCTTTTATATGCAACTAAAGTAGTCTAGGATTTAACCAGCTGTAAATCGGACTAAGGACGTGATTACTTATTACATTACGGTACTACAAACAAATTTTAAAAAGCTATATTCTTTCTGCAGTTCAGTCATATTACCATCCTAGAATATGTATGTAATATAACAGGTGGATATTATCCATATTTATTGTATAATCATCTGTATTATATCTGTATCTGGTTCCCTTATAACACTCGGAGTAGTTTCCACAAACACCAAAACACTTTCACTTCGCACGACGCGCGTTTCGCCAACCAAGTTGGCATCATCGGAAGTGAAAGTGTTTTGGTGTTTGTGGAAACTACTCCGAGTGTTACAGTTACATCAAAGGTTCCAGCCCTATCCAGTAGTGGTTCCCTTATGCCACATATACAGTGAGCGCCAAAATAAATATCCGGACAGATGAATTTTATATTATTAAAAAGTAAACACTTATTCCTATATTATAATTAAAACACGTATAACGTTTAGGCCTTCTGTATAATTTTGGTTTATTTTTCAAAGTTTTGTGCAAAATATCTACAAGTTGCTGATGTTACCGTTTTGATTAGCAGGACGATATATTTAATCCCTGTCAAGGTTTTATATTAACTATTTATCTATATTTATTTACAGTATTTTACAACATACGGACGTGAACATAAATCAACAATTAAATTTATTAAAATAAATATTGTTATGCTTGTTTAGCAGCAGGAGAAAATCATCGTACCATCACAATATGTGATTGACAGACTTTACTGAACTCGACGTATAATACGTCATTCATAGAATCATCAGGAGCGTCTAATCTCTTTTTAATGAACAAATCAAGGTCGTTAAGAGGGCGGCATTATGATTTTCCAGGATTTCCTTTCCGGAACCGATGCCTCGAGTTGCCGAACCACAAAAACGAATTTACCTTCATATGTGCTAAACAATAAATTATTTCATGACATGTCTTTCCTAATTGTAATATGTGAACTTAAAAGAAAAACCGTTATTATGTGTAAACTTAAATATTTATTCTATATGACGCGACTTCGGAGTTAAATATGGAGAATATCCTGGTCTCAAAAGATTTGTGCTGGAGTACCTCAGGGTAGTGTCCTAGGACCTCTATCTGCTCTACACTCTACCTGCTCTACACTGTACCTACTATACACCAGCGACATCCCACAAAGCGGCGGAGTAGTTACAACTATATTTGAAGACGAAGAAGTGTCGTCGGCGAATGTCTGCTCGAGACTGACCAAGACATTCAGTCATCCACAAACAAACTTCAAAAAGCAGTCAACAGTATCAGCGACTACAAAAACGAAATTACATTCATATGTGCCAAGCAATAAATTATTTCATGACATGTCTTTCCTAATTGTAATATATCAACAAAAAAGAAAAACCGTTATTATGTGTAAACTTAAATATTTATTTTATATGACGCGACTTCAGAGTTAAATATGGAGCAGAATATTCTGATCTCAAGAAGATTTGTGCTGGAGTACCTCAGAGTAGTGTTCTTGTACCTCTACCTGCTCTACACTCTACCTACTATACACCAACGACATCCCACAAGGCGGAGTAGTTACAACAACATTCGAAGACGAGGCATTGTCGTCGGCGAATGTCTGCTCGAGACTGACCAAGACATTCAGTCATCCACAAACAAACTTCAAACAGTAGTCAACAATATCACCACTTGAACAAAGAAATGGCGCATCAAACTAAATGGGGCGCAATCGACTGATGTCAATTTCACCCAGAAGAAATATGACTATATTCCAGAAATTCTGCAAATAAATCTCAAATTTAGACAAATGCATTGGCTCCTCGTCACTCTGAGTTGTCCATACACAACAAACTGCCTATCTACAAGCAAATTCTGAAGCCCATATGGACATATAGCATCCAACTCTGGGGACGCACTAAGAAATCCAACATTAAATTAAATCAAATGTTCTAAAAAGTATTTCGAAGCATCGGCAAAATTTAAAAAAATGGCGAAGTCGCTAGTAATAATGAAATCTACAACTTTAAATAAGTACCCAAATTGAATTTGAAATCCTCAACCAGTTTGGAGCGCAACTCAACGGCACTCTGCTCAAATAACTTCTGTGCAATATATTTTATCACCATTAACGGGTTATAGATTTTTTAAAGGATAAATAATATATAATTGATACACACAGTTTTACGTGATGGAGTCGACGTGCGCGTTGGGCTACTTTCCTCATCGAGTATCTCTACTTGCAGCGTTCGACCTAACAGTAATTTGTTTAAAAAAACTATTAGAAACATCGTATCGTAATCTTTTTTTATTCGGGTTTATGCACTTCAGAGTGAAATTAGATTCGTTCCTTTATATAAAAAATTGACTTAAAAAATTTGCGATTTTTTATCTTTTTTAAAATTTGCGAAATGTTTTTATCCATTTTTGTAAAAGATGGATAAAAATTGAATTAATTAATTGCACAATAGTGAGGGATCTATTAACTCTTCATAATATACTCTTCATAACATGCTTTCTTGAATTTCTGGTCTATCTTTATTTTTACGGTTAGGCGGAATTTTTAATTTAATATTGATTAGTGACGTCATTTTCAACATTACTTCACGACTCACGGTCTCTTTAGCTTTAAGAGCTACAAAACCTCAAATTATGAAGTACTTTTTTTAAAAAATGTAAAATTTACAGATGCCTGAACATTAAAATCGCAAGAACATTTTTGTTGCGTTTTTTGCGTAGATTGATAAGAAGTTTAATAAAAATTAATTATCTTTGACTTTTTTGCAATCCAACTACTACGTAAAAAGTTACAAGCAAAAGTAAAGAAATGAGTTGTCTCTAAATATTTGTTTAATAACAATTGAAGCACGATTAAAAAAGTTCCACGCTATTGGCAGAAATTACCTTATTCAATGCTTTAGCTACCAGAATAATATGAGTGCTATTACAAATCATGCTTCCCTGACTCGTGTTGGCTGAATTTCAGCCCTCGACAGAGTATGGCACGACGGATTGGTCATCAAGATGATGGACGCCGGTTTTCCGGTCTCTTCAAGCTGATCAAATCCTACCTACGAGATCGAACCATCCGAGACAAAGTTGAAGGAGAGCTGTCAACCAATAGACGCCTAAAAGAAGGACTGCCTCAGGGGACCGTACTCTCTCCGCACCTGTTTAACCTATATACCGCGGACATGCCGAGGACGAACAATACCAACATGGCCTTCTACGCAGACGGCGGCATCGCCATCCCCGCCAGATCCTGGCGAGCGAGACAGGCCATGCACTACCTGCAGGAAGCCGCTTTGCTTCTAGAGGACTGGTGCAACCGATGGAAGGTGTAAATCAACGTGGAGAAGAGCCAAGCAGTGCTGTTCCGGAAGGTTCGCAAGCAGAGGCGAACAGGATACGTCGCCATGACGACGTCAACATCCAGTGGGAGAACGTCAAGTTGCTTGACGTGACCCTGGATCGAGCCCTGACGTTTAAGGACCATATAGATGCTACTACGAAAAAGGCTAAGTTCACCTGAGCTCTGATGTACCCGATATTAGCCCGCGACAAGAGGCTGAACCTGAAGAATAAG
Source organism: Tetropium fuscum (assembly GCA_964058915.1). Lineage (NCBI taxonomy): Eukaryota > Metazoa > Arthropoda > Insecta > Coleoptera > Cerambycidae > Tetropium > Tetropium fuscum. Next base: position 15,601 of record CAXKVY010002380.1, read on the forward strand.
ACGACCCTCATAAAGACCGTCCTACGCCCCCAGCTGACCTACGCATCTCACGCATGGGGATATGCAGCTCAAGAGGATCTAAAAAGTGTAAAATATAGCACTTCGCACTGCAGTAGGCGCCCCATGGTATGTGACCAACGAGGTCATCCGTAGGGACCTGAAATAGAAGACGGCCACGGAGATGATCGAGGAACACGCCAAGAAGCTATACGTCATCGCAGAGGATCACGGGAACCCGTTCGCACGGAGCCAGCGAACTGATAGCTAATCAGCTCGCGAACTCCGTTATCCTGAGCTACAATGCTCATCCTCCCATACCAACCTGAGCGCTGCGCAGCCGGGCTCTAACAAAGCCCGGCGAGAGGCAGGAAGGATCCCTCAAACACCCGACAGGCCCCCGGTGGGGCCCATCAGCCAGGACCGAGGGAGGCTGTGCAACTTCACGTGACACTGGTCACATTGTGGGAATGGTCACGTAAAGCGCGCGGCCTACCCCTTTCGAGGCGGTCTCGGCCTACGTAGATATTGGGGGTAAAGAGCGATGGTACCGCTCGGCCCCCTCTTATCGAGGTCACATCTACAGCCAATAATATTGGCTAAATTTCATGCTTTATTATAAAATTACATTGGCCACAAACATACTAATTCTGTGTTTTGGCTTTTATGCTCCTACTACTTTTATTCTACATATTTGATTATTTTCACGTGTAAAGTGTTTCTCCTTTATTTCGCCATTTAGAGAAGATTATTTGCGGTATACAGTCGAGTTAATACGTAACATAACATAAAACGTTTCTGAAATAAGGAAAGTATGGTGCTTATTTCCACTTTTTATTTAATCCTCTTACTAAAAATGCTGCAATACGAATGACGGTATATCTTTTTTTATACGTCTTTATTAAAACGTCATATTTCTTTAGTTTACTGTTGTTTGTAGTTCTACGCGGAATCATTTCATACATTGTCACATATTTCTATCATATAAAATATGTAATGATATGTATTACTAAATATAAAAATATTGTCCAGACAGGTGTGAAATAGAAAGTACGTTGTAGCTGACGCTGACACGTTGTAGCTGATGCTGACACGCATCGCCATATGCTAATATTTGAAAAATCAAATTTGAGAGAATATTGTGGAAAATGAAAACTATTAAATAGACACAATGTAAGTTCTATTCTTGCCTTCCTAAGAGACCGATCAATGGTTTCATACGATGCAATAAGAAGAACCAATAATTAGACGAAATAAAAGAAGACGATATAGTATAAGAATCATCAATGTCAATATAACTCTAGTTTGGTAAATATCTGGTATTTGTATAATTACTAGATGAAGTGTCAAAGAAGTGTTATGGATAAAAGGGGAATCCTTTTGTTTTTGAACAATAAAACATATTAAAAAAAAAGAATATCTACTTTCAAATTATAAAGCAACGACTTTATTTATTTATGAAGTCTATAGGAATAATAAAATATATCGATCAATTACATAGAGATATCCAAATGAAAAAGAAATCAAATGAAAACAGAAATCAAATCCAGAAATCAAATGAAAACACTTACCAGTTGTATATCTGGACATTACGGAAACGAAAGTTGTACAAGTTCTTCAGATTGATGTAAGATTGGTCATTTATACTTAAATTTACCATTAATACTTATCATTCTCATCGTGATATTATTAGATATATTATTAGTTTTGACAGGATTAGTTTTGCGCAAAATCCTAGAATCTATTAAAACAACTACTTCTCCTATAGTTAGGAAAAGTAGCTATAGCTAGAAAATATTGAATTTCATAGAGAATATAATTCATAATAGTAGGGGCGCGCCCACCATTTAGCATCGTGGATTCCCTTACTATAAGCAATTAAAGAGGTAGTGAATCTTGATCTATTAAAAATCTATTAAAACAACTATTTTTCCTAGCTATATATATGCTAGAATATATTGAATTACATATACGTATAATAGAATTCATAAGTGTTTAAAGAGGAAGTGGTACAGAAATTGCTTGTATATCAAAAATAAATTTGTTGGATCTTATGTATTAATTATATATATAGTTTTGACCAAACAAGCAATTTCAGTATCATATTCTCCTTAAATACTTATGAATTTTATTAAGTTTAACATCTTCTAGATAAATGTATGTCTAATGCTTTTATATATCAATACGTTCAAGTGGAACAAGTATAAGTCGTAGTATAGTACCAGGTAGTTGTTTTCTATAAATGTGAGTTCCTGTCAAAATTTGTCACATAAAAATGTCACTACGAGAATAGTAGGTATTAATGGTAAATTGTATAAATGTAAGTATAAAAGATCCAATTTAATAAATCATTCTGAAGAGGCTCAATAAAGGCGTAATAACTTCTACAACTTCTAAATAATTCGTTTTCTTATATATCTCCAGATATACAACTGATAAGTGTTGATAGGTGTATAAAGACATGTCATGAAAATCCCATAGCCATTGCTAATGCTTCGCCAACATCTTTAGATCTGCTTTTCTTAAATGATATACTGCAAATAGTTTCATTGAGGTTTCAATACAGGTCAAGAAAACAACTCGATGATTAGACTATCTAACATTACAGAGAATTATATTTTGAAAGCATTTACATAAATTTCCTCAGATCCAAATGACCTACCCGGGTTTTTATTGATATTGTTAAAATTTCTTATTCGTGTCCCCTTAGACATATTTTAATCAAGCCTAAAATCTGTGACAAAATTGTAATTCTAATTAAAAAAAAAGAGTCTAAATAGGAGAAAACCCATGAGAATATTAAATGATTTTGCTAAACTATTTCTAATCGTTTTATATAATCATATATACTGGCAAGTGTGCCTGGATGGTCCACTACAAAGAATTAGGTAATTAAAAAAAAATTCAAAAAAGTGACAATTGCTATAAATCGTTCTTTATCACTTTTACAAAAATAAAAATTGAAAATCGCCAATATACCCCTAGGCTAAAATTTGATGAGGTATTTAAAAATCGTTATAAAAAATTGAGGAAATTTTCCTGTGAATTTTGCACAAGGATTTCACCACCCTTGGATTGAAGATTTTGCAGATTAAAATATACCGGGCCATAGAGAAAATATTAGGTTTTCATATGCTGAAAACCGATTGAATATCCGTCTACTATTTTTAAAGTTGCAATAGTTTAAAAATGGACAATAATTGTGAATCAGCCGAACCTATCGACGAGCAGTTACTTACCACATAGACGGAAATTTATACAATGCCATGATTTCCAGTTTACTGCAATCGTACCTTATTCAGGGGTTCCACGAGGGTCTCTACTTGGACCCGTCTTATTCAATATTTTTTTCAATGATATTTCTACTTAGTTTCAGTCATTACTGCATGCTGATGATTTAAAAATATATCGTGTCAATAACTTCGATTCGATTTAACTAATATTGTGTATAATTAATAATTTATAATTAAATATTTAATAAAGTAACATCGACTCTTTTGTTGAACGTGAAAGAAATAATGTCTGTTTTTTAAATCGAGTATTCAAACTCTATCGGTAACAGTATCGAAAGCAGTACACTTTCTAAGCTATTAAAAATAATTTATTTCCATATTCCACCTGTAGCAACAATATTATTGGTGGTATAGGTTGGTATATAAAAAACTTACTGTTGATAGAGATAGGTATGATATTGAAAAAATTCGAGTTGCTTAACAAGGCAATCAGTAACCATTCAAATGAATATTTTTCATATAAATCAACCTGAAAGACGACACCCACATATAAATAATTTCATAGCGAGGCCGCTAGTCCTCTTCCGCGTCAAAAGTTATTCAGTAAGTATCAGAATTATACGTGTTTCGAGATTTTCTGTAATCCTGCGTGCAACCAGCTGTTGAAAGGGATTTAAGTCGCTCTAAGTTGACGCACAATGGATGTCGCCTTAGACGGCGAAAGTTTTCGTTGTCTTCTGGCTGGACTGGAGCCGGCTTAGGGTGAAGTGAAGTTGGTTTTGGATGGTTGGGGCTGTTTTAAGCCTATGCAGATAATGAAGTTGCGTTCCAGACCCCGAGCTGTCAGCCCACTAAACAGAAAATTGCATGTTAGTATAATCTTGAATGCTTGACATGCGGTGCATGACATATTAAGAATCATAATTTTTTCTCGAAGTCAACAAAGTGTGTCACTCCGGATTTATTTGGATGTTAAGTACCCTCATTACCTTTTTTGAGGTAGGGTCTTTTTAGTACCCTCATTAGTTTTTTTTGAGAAATCCGTGCAGGAGACTCAATATACAAAATAAAAAAGAAATATATGATACGTGACATATTTAGAATAATATTTATTTTCTCAAAAAGAACAAAGTGTGCCACTGAATATTTTAGGTAATTTAAAAAAATTGATGGTCTCTTAATTCTTATCATCGATTTTTTCGAGAAATCAGTTGGAAAAACCAAATATGCAAAAACAGATATGTAGTGCATGACATATTAAAAATAACAATTTTTTCCCAAAAGCAACAAAGTCACTCTGAATTTTTAGAATTATTCTGAATATTATTCTGAATATGTCATTCACAGCATATTTCTAGTTTTGCATGTACAATAATTAACGCTTCGTTACCGATCTACAGGATGTCGAAGTTTAATTAAAAAAAACAGTAAATCAATAGTTATGGAAGACGCATACGTTGCAATACAAAACAATTTTGAAGTCTTACCAGTGACGCGCGTATTGGCTACCGTTACCAGCTATTTTTAAAGAAAAAAATATGACGCCTCTGGTTTCTCTAAAAATGAAAATTATTTTTGATTTCCCTGTTCAATAATGAAGAAAAGTACTTCTCCATATTTTATCGTTCTACGCACCATTTTGGAGCAAAAAATAAAAACCATTTTAATGCGTGTTCACCTATGATACAAAAATATGTTTTACGAAGTTTGTTTTGATTCATGGGCAAAAACAAGTACTTTACAAAAAGTATCACCATTTCCTTACCAAAAACTGTTGAAAGTGAAATCTAATTTTTACTGTTTCCTTAATTTAACTTCAACATTCTGTAGATCGGTAACGAAGCGTTTGCGGACCTATGTCTATAGGAACTTTTTTTATAAAATGACCTGGGCTATCACCCCTTAAATATTTCCACGTCTTTTTCAAACAGCCTGTACACAACATCTTTTTTTTGTATATTGTGTCTCCTACAGATTTCTCAAAAAAATTTCTGACAGAAATAAACATATTTATACATAATATTTATAATATTATGTAAAAAATCAGTTACACACTTTGTTGTTTTTGAGAAAAACATTATTATTTTTAATATATCATACACCGCATATTTGTTTTTTTTTGCGTTATGTCTTCTACGGATTTCCCGAAATAACTGATGAGTGTACTAAAAAGACCACCCTCTTTTTAAGTTTATCCAAAAAAATCAGAGACACACCTTGTTGCTTTCGACAGAAATTTATTATTCTTAATATATCATGCACCGCATATTTATTTATTGCATATTTTGTGTCTCCTATAGGTTACTCGATAAAACTGATGACAGAACTAAAAAGGGTATATATGAATTCAATGTGGCACACAGTCTTTTTTTCTACAATGCTGAAAACTACCATAAGAGAACACCGTCTTCCTAGTAAGCCACTATTATTTTTCTTATTTTTCTTTGTCATAAGTAGTCCATCCCAAAATGAAATTGACAGTTATTCCATGTTATTTATTTTGCTATTGTAATAATTACATGTTATGGATTATAATACATAATAGGAGTGAATTTAGAAATATTGGCCGCTGGTGTATATGCGAAAAATATGACGTGTATAGATAAGCTATAACACGAACACGCGCATGGCTATTCACTATATTCAAATACTTTGCAAATACTTAAAATAAGATTCGTTATGTGTAAAAATAATAGATCACTGCGTTGCCTGTAGTCTTATATAAATAAACTGTGTTTGATATCCAATTCTATATATGGGGAACTAAAAGCTGGGTGGGCGTTATCAATTCTATAGTCAGGACATTTGAGGCAATGCCGCTGAATATTCTCCCTGCTATTACAATATATTATAAAACCGGGATTTCAAATGAATTGACAATACTCAATTTTATATTTCCCTGATGCATTGCGAAGCCGATGTTGAAAATGAAAATCGCCAAAGCAATTAGAATTTCTTGAATAATTATTTATTATTTAAAATTTCTGATATATTTTCAATAGGGTTTCGAATTTGAATTTAAAAAATAGCTCCTAAGTTTGAGAATTCTTATAATCTATTTAAGGCGATACGATTTAAATGATAATTATATTGGTGTGGATTATTATTCATAATGAAGAATATGTCGTTTTATGTGGGAAAGTTTATGAATACAAAATAAATTTTCCAAAAGAATAATTTTCATGTTAATTAATTAATAAGAAATAAATCTAATAAATTAATAAATAATTTTTTAGAATGTTATGAACTTTTTTCAAAATTTAATTTAATTAAAATTTCGCTATTTCTTTAAAAATCTATTGTTTAATATTACTATAGGAGAAGAAATGGTTTAATGTAAATAAATTCCGTTCCGTTTTGTGGCAAATGTTTGAATTCTTATATCAAATATTTGAAATAAAACCACGCGACTTGGTAGATATTTACCGCGACTCACCATCTACGGTTGCCCCTACTTTTCCCCCGCTACAAGCATGCACATTTATACGCGAGATCGCCATATGACAGAGTGTGTTTCATGTGTGTGTGTTCATGTGAAAAGTAATCTTGGGTTTGTAGCATTTTATTACATAGAAATAAGCAAATAGACGAATAAGAAAGAAAACACACTTACCAGTGCTATGTCTGGACACACATACGGAAATGAACCACTATACATACGAAAACGAACCACTTAGAAGTTGTACAAGTTCTTTCACCTTTCTTGAGGATCTTCAGAGCAGTATACGATTTATTTCATTGATCATTAATACTTGAATTTAAATTACCAATACACCAACACTTGCAGTGACGTTTTATGACATTAGTTTTTGACGGAACTCATTCTTAGAATACACAAACCTAGTCTACTATTTATATTTGTTCTATTTGAACATATTATATATAAAAGCATTAGGCATACAGTTATCCAGAAGATGTTAAACTTTAAAATGCATAAAATCTTGTTGAACCTATTGAAAAACAACTACTTTTTCCAACTATATGCGGGAAAATATTGAATTATATATACAATAGAGTTCTGAAGCATTCAAAGAGGGAGTGATACAGAAATTGCTTGCTTAGTCAAAACTAAAATCATTTGTTGGTTGTATGTATTAATTGTTTTTTCGAAAATTCTCGAAAAAAATCCAATTTTCACCCTGGATATATTTATTAGCTTTGAAATTCTTTGCTATTCATATTTATTTTGTGAAAAGTAATCTTGGGTTTGTAGCATTTTATTACATAGAAATAAAAAAATTAAAAAAATAAGTTTAACATCTTCTGGATAACTGTATAGTTATCCTAGGAGGCCAAGCTCGTTCACGAGGGGATCTCCAGAGAAGAGAAAAGGTATTTTTAAAAGGAATAATTAATTGCCCCTAGGAATTACCAGGTCTTAAAGAATATTTCTACTTTACTTTACCAACGTTTACAATTCACTTTTGCTGTAAATGATAAATTTCTCGACTTGGCCTTGTGTCAAGAGTGAACATTTTTTTATTGTTTTAACCTTAAGCCCTTCAGGCTACCTAATCAAGTAATCTTTTTAACGCCCCGCAGGCAATCAATTGTAAATTTTAATTTTAAGTTAAGATCACTGTGAACCATCTACTGGTACTAAAAATATTTTTGTAATATATTGTTTTAAAAAAAATCTTATTCTTTTATTTCTCTGAGAAGAGTCTGAGTCACAAGAGGTCACAGCTGATAATTATTGGCTGATCATTTCTGCGGTCTTCTGTACTATTAAAGTACTCTTGACCTGGCGTCCAAGTATTTTTATACAAAATTTTAAGTAGAAGTAGATCAAGCCGGTCATTGTCAAGCTGTGATTTTTCTGGTGATATATCTAAAGGTATCTAAGTGCCAGCCTCTAGGAAATCCACTTATCCACGACCTCCGTATTGAACTAAGCAGCCGATAGGCAACAAAGAAAAAATTCATTACGTCACATCTCCTGGATGAGAGGCCCTTTAATTAAGGTAATGTAATTAAAGAGAAGTGTTACAATGGTTTCACCACTAAGAAATCCAATAAAAAAATAGTTTAATTATATTCATAGCCATTGTATATAAAATTTAAAAAAATGGTTTATACTATATCACTGGATTTAAAGAAATGTTTATATTTGGAACGAAAATGGGCTAAAAAAATGTTTCCGATTTTTTCTCTCCTATTGCGGAAAAGTGGCTAAACATAGAGGCTAACTACTCTGCAAAAACTAGGATCTGTAGGATTATATCTTCCGCTACCATGAATGAAGTGATTAACTGATCAATTAACACTTATAATTGAATTATTTGATTTGTGATTTTAGGATATTCATGAACATTAAGAAGAATCATACCATCTTGATTAGATAACACAATCAATTAATGTAGCGCTAGCTTGATGTAATTCCTTGTGTAATTCCAAATGTTTGAATTAAACTATTAATTTATAAAATATTTGCTATAAAAAATTATTACTATCTAGAAAGTTAATGTTCAAATTACTAATAAAAATACATTCTCTTCCGCTACTAGTTCATCATCATGTGCCAGAAAACTTTGATGCTAACATATGTAATATTGGTATGATAGAGTTTAGTAGGACTATTTATAAATATTTTTTGTGTAGAGTGCTGTTAGTGCAAACATTCACAATTATTATGGTAATATTATGTATATATCTAACCGTCTTATTTTTACCTTGTCTTTAAGATCTTGCAGGTGCTTTTTAATATTAGATAATATTCCCTCGAAGGAAATTTAATATATATGATATTTTCAATTTCGTAATTCATAAAAAGTTAAAAGTGCTATAATTGTTGAACAGTTGAACAATTGAAGATAAAATATAATATATTCGTGAAGGAAATTTAATTCTCTACACATTGTTTTATGATTTTCTCGCAGGACGAAAGGCCGAGGAGTTAGCTTGTCAAATAAGGCAAAAAATGTGGTAATTTTATTTCTATTTTCAGCGAATTTTTGACGCGGATATCTCGGATAATTAAAAGAATCAATCCTGTGGTATCATAGTCACAGCCCATACGCCAAAGTGACAGATTTTATCCAACTCGATTTATAGGTTAGTTTTTTTGCAACTCATTGTATAAAAGGATAATAGCTTCATGTACGAAAAAGTTGTTGATACAACAGACAACAAAAATAGTGATGTAACATAATCATAATGTATATTATCCGATATTTAATTAGAGTGGAGATCTTTTCAGGCTATACTTAAAAGTAAATATATTATGATTTATTCATTAATTCTGGAACATTTGTTGGAAGCAATAATTTTTTATGGAAAAATTTTAATATAAAAATTGAGTTTGCATATTTATTGTCAATATCAGACCAGCTGAATAGGAGTTTGGAATGCGATGCTCATACGGAGGTTGAATGTGGATGAAATTATCAAATTTAAATATATTTTATTATTAACACTACCAGTATTATTTACACATACCTACATATTTTTATTTCAATTACAATCATTTGGCTAATACAATCGTATTAGTCAATCAATCAATAACAAATAGTAACATTCGTGAGTATTATTTCATGAAAGATATGATTAACATACAATTAATGTAATACTAGACACATTTAGCTTTATGCAGGAAAGTACCGTGAATAATAAAAACTAATGTGTTAAATCTGTTTTATTTTCTAAAAATGAATTTTCATGTTCAGAAGTACGTTTTCCAAATGTTTTACCTGTTTGCCACAGTTTAATTTATATACATATGGTTTCTCTTAGCTTTATCTTTATTATTAGGGGCGGGGAGGGGGGGGGGGTAACCCGAGAACTTAGTAACTTTCACTTCAACAGCCGCGGAAGCCTTTCCGAACATTTCATTCGCCTCTAAAAGGAGAAAATTCACGAAAGTTCACCAAATCCAATAGTAAATTCCGTATCCGTAAATTCAAACTCCTTTCTGACCTCACATTTCTAATATCCTGTCGCGAACATCAAATTCCTCATTTCCTCCAACTTAAACATCATTCTAAGTCCCATTTCCAGAAATCTGGACAGGGCCAGCCTTGCCTTGCTCAGAGACTTCATACGCAATACAAGACTAAACCTCAACACTGCCAACACCCTTTTATGCAAGACTTTTTCTCAGACCCACACTTCAAATATTCACCCAGTTCTTTGGGATGCCTTTGACAAAATATCCCACGACAAAGCCCAACACGTTGCAGAACAAAAAAACTAAATCACAAACTTTCCCAACTCCTCACCAAACAAAAAACCATCAACACCAAACGAGAGCCCGATACTATAGTCCATAACTTTTTCTTCCCCATCAGTCAACCCGCTCTCCAAGCTTTATCCAAAGGATTTAATTTCGCTATTTCTCCCAATATTATCTCCACAGAGACTATTATTTCCAAAGGCGAAAATTCGATATCACATCTCCCAACAGACCAAGCTGCAGACACCAGACAAGGCGTTCCGCACAGCCAAACCTACTTACTCCTTCCAATTTTCCCTCTATAGAAAGACGAGCACTAAAAGACCTGTACAAAAACAAAAAACTCATTATCCTCCCAGGAGACAAAGGCAACATTAGACAAGACTACATTATATATATATATATATATATATATATATATATATATATATATATATATATATATATATATATATATATATATATATATATATATATATATATTGTGAAAAGTAATCTTGGGTTTGTAGCATTTTATTACATAGAGATATAAGCAAATAGACGAATAATAAGGAAGATACATTTACCAGTCCTATATCTGGACATACACACGGAAACGAACCACTTAGAAGTCACCTTCATTGAGGATCCTCAGAGTGGTGTTCGACCTGTTTCATTGATCATTTATACTTGAATTTAAAATATTAATACTCTAACACTTGGAGTGACGTTTTATGACATCAGTTTTTGACGGAACTCAAATTCGTAAAATACACAGTGTATTCTGACAAAAAAAAATGAAACAATAAATGAAAAAAAAAGTTAATAAGACTAAGTTCCATTCGATATAAACACCAACATAAAAGTCCTTTCTCGATCCAATAAATTGAGACATACTAAATTCAAAATAAAATCATTTATATAGAGGCTATGAATTCAGTGGATCACTAAATTTACCAACTATCTATGCAACGATAAACGTATACTGGCTGGCAGAGTACGCATAAAAGACGAATTTACTTACGAGAATTAAATGCGCGGTTGTATCTTTTACAGTTCATGGAAAGCCGTACAATAAAATTTAATATGAAACAGCTAACTGGGGAGCAATAGAGCCCTCTAGGTTTTACTTAAATTGGAAAGGACCACGCGCAGAAGTACATTTTTATTACCCCGTCCATCGTTACTATAAAGGACCCTTCTTTATGCATAAGGACCCTTCTTTATATATTAATAAATGCATCATTGTATCTACCTACGTGCTGTTAAGTATAAGTGCTGCTTTATTACGTTCACATGTCATATATTCGACAACACATGTTCGCTGATGTAAAGTAATAGGCCCTGGCAGTTTACTACGACATAAACGGTCTGACAAAAACGCGCATTTCTCAAAGGATTTCAGTGAGCCCGTATTGTCCTCTGCTGTATAAATTCTCATGCTGAATTGTTAACCCATCCAATAAACATGCAGCAAGGAGGATGAGAATTGCAAAATAAACCACGCAGAATGGCTTTAAAAACATTTTTCCGGGAGAGTGACAAAATTGGTTACATGTCGGAAAGGGCTGGTATAATTTTACAGTATTTTTAAAACGCCTGTAGAACAATTACATATTAGTATTTATTGATGAAAGCATCTCCTAATTTGTATTTTGAATTTTGGCGTCACTATTTTCTGATCCTGATAATAATAAATATATTAAATCAGTTATCTTCATTTAATTATTTATTTATTAGTATAACATGCGCACTATAATATCGATATAATATAAAACCAATAGGAAATTAATAAGTAAATGTCTCAATTTCAGAGAATTTAGTGCTTGCTGTACCTTTAAAACTGTTAATTTATTACCAAACTAAACCAAATATGAAAATACTCTCAAGTAGAGTATTGTTAGGTAACGCTTATTTTAACATGTAAATCTTTTGATAATGTGCTATTTCGGGAATTATAAAAAAACCTTATTTACCTCCTGCGGTGGTTGATGTTTTTCTATTATTTCCTCCAAATAAAACCATATTTCGTTTGTTTTTTGTGTACATTTTCATCTGTTAAGGTCAGTGATCAATATGTGCTAACAGACAGTCGATTATTTTCATGATTCCAGGATTCCAGAATTCTAGGAAAATATTCATCTTCATACCAAATAATAACATAATCATTCACAGGGACTTCGACAAGGCCCCCTTTGATATCATTTATCGCTCCGTAGCTCAGCGTGATGTGGACCCTTCCCTATTAGGTTGGATCCGATTCATGCTTTCACAAAGGAGCATCCAAGAATAGTCATAAACACACAGTGGTTGCTAGTCAGGGCTTCCCTCAGGGAGAGGTTTTCTCCCCTCGATTGTGGAGCCTTGTAGTGGACAGCCTCTACTGTGGAAATTAAATGATGCTGGTCTGTATGCGCAGGCATATGCAGATGATTTGGTCATTCTATGCAATGGAACCAGGAACAACTTGCGTGGCCCTATTGCTATGGCCATACGAATAGTTGAAAACTGGTGCCGAATAGCTGGCATAAGAATAAACCCAAAGAAAGCTCAGCTTATGCTGTACAGCAAAAAGAGGAACCAAGAAAATCGATCAGAGATTACTCTGTCTAGTGTGGTTCTCAATTGCCACCAGACGGTGAAATATCTGGGTATTCACCTTGATGCTAAACTGTCTTGGCATGATCATATATCATGCAAAATCAGGAAAGCAACGCGTGCACTGTGGACGTGTAGGAGGGCCTTTGGTGGAAGCTTGGGTCTTAATTCCAAAGTTCTCTACTGCACCATTGTGCACCATAAGGGGCCAAAGTGTGGTGGCCTCGTCTTGAGATGAACTCGACGAACAGGCAACTGGAGGACAGGGTCCAGAGACGCGTGTTTGGGGATGACTGGGGCATTGAGAACGGCTCCCACCAGAGCTTGCGTACGCTGGACCAACTACAGGCGTGCTCTTTCGGGCACTCTCGTATATGGAACTGGGCTACCGAGCGATGCCCACGAACTTCCTGGAGGTCGTAATCCCTGACCGCGAGGAGGGGGGGGGGGTAGAGAACGCCCCGACGTTAGTCCGCAACGGGACCAAATGGTATGGATTTAGGGCAGATGGACTGTCAGGTGCAGGAGTCTTTTGCGATTTTGATCAAATAAGGAAATACTTTGCCCTGGGAGTACATGCTATTGTCTTCCAGGCTGAGGTGTTTGCGATTCTATCTTGTGGTAGAACTGGTAGAATCAATATATGCTCCGACAGTAGAGCTGCCATCTTGGCACTTAGTGCGGTTGAAGTGCGCTCAAAACTGGTTTTGGAATGCAAGATCGTCCTCGAGACGGCATAATTTACTCGTTGTATGGGTCCCAGGACATGCTGGTGTACCGGGAAACGAGAAGGCTGATCAGTTGGGCCAAATTCGGCACTTTAGAGACACCTACTATGCCTGAACCCTTTGTAGGGATCTCCAGAAGCAGAGCGGTTCTCTCAATTAAGACAACAAATGTCTCAACACTGTTGGACAACTGTCCCAGGCATGAGGCAGGCTAAATAACTCATATCTAGTCCCGACCTAGCCACCTAAGACGACACATTTACATAATGGGTCTTGTGGAAGACCCTGAGTGTAGGGGATGCTTAGAAGATGAGGAGACAGCGGGACATGTTCTGATGAATTGCCCCGTTATCATGCATATATGTTAATACCCAGGGACTTTATGGAGCTATGTCCTAGCCGTCTAGTTGGCTTTATTAAGTCAACTGGACTAATCTAGCTCTCGAAACGCCTATACGTCATAAGGACCAATCTAAATCTAAAAAAAAAATCTTTCACTGAAAAATGTTCTTTATATAAGTAATAAAGATATTTTCGAACTCTCACCTCCATCTAATATCTACATTATTATTACCTCTCTTAAATTTAATATTGCAGTGTTTTCGATTTTCTTTCCTCAATTATCATTCTTCTTTTTCCCGTTTTTCGTTTATTTTTTTGCCTTCAGCGTTTGCCTTCTCTTTCTCTTTCTATTTTTTTTCATACTGCTCTCCCATCTTTCTGTATTTTTTTCTTAGTGCTATTTTATTGTTATTATTATTGTTATTATTATATCTAAGGCCCTTTTAAGGTCTTCTGTAAAATATTGATAATTTTTGGAGACATTATGCTGAAATGTACACATTCCTCGTAACTCAAATAATTGGTCATTAAATCCGACATTTATTGTGGTAAATTCAGACACATATGTCGGATATATGTCCATACCATTGTAATTTTTAAAAACGAAGATCGACAGATAGATGTACTGAATTATAATATATAGAAGACAAACAGGTACATTTTTATGACGTTTATCACGTCCCTAAATTCGACATAAAGTACCTGAATTGTAGCAAATAAGAATGTTTGTACATAAATCCGACAAAGTAAAAACTACATAACCTTTTATTTTCGGGAAGATAAAAGTTTTTTTAATGATAGTTACATGTTCCTAAAATACTACTTACTAGAACTTACAACACCCGTTTGCTGAGAAGATGTAAGCTGAAGTAAATATGGCGGGAAATTTCAGGGCGCGATAGGCAAGTAACTTTTAAGTATTGTAAAAAGTAAAAAGTATGTAACACATGTCTAACTTTGGGACAGTGTCTGAATTTGGGACGTCTACCTATAAAATTTAAATATTTTCATGTATAACAAAATATTTCTCGGTGATAGTAAACATACAAAAGCATGGGGTATAGAAAAAAATTGTAAACAATTGTAAAAAATAATTAATGGGAAGTAAATAGTTTGATATTTTAAAATAAAACGTACATGAACTGCCGCAGGTCTCGTAAATAATAAAATACAGGGAAATAAATCAGTATCTCCCTGGACTCCGTTACATCCATTAAATATTTGATAACGACTAAGAAATTTCCGATCTCCCAAGATTGGTAACTGTTCACATTTTCAAAGCTTACTTGGTACCCGAAACGACTTAGTATCTCAAATGAAGATTTACGGGCAGTAAAAATGCGATGCTCTGGAGAAATAACGTGGTAGATTTTATTTTGCTAATGAATCACACTTAGCAGATGTATGAGGTCGTTAGTATTAGGACTCGCTCTGAGATGATATCAGCTGCGAGCTTGTTTCAGTTTTCTAGAAATTAATTCGTAAATAAAGGTGAATATGGTTTGTATTTTTAATGTAACAGGTACCCACTTAGAACTAAAATAACTGGCAATTGGTACAATTACTCAATCGCGTACAAATCTCGAAAGATATGTAGACGATTTAGGTCAAGCCGAGGAAATCGAAGATAAGGTAGGTATTAGCTTTTTTGGAGTACGATAAATACGAGTATCAGACACCTTTTTAAAATTAAAATGTTTGTAATATTTGTAATGCAAATTAAATTCGTAATTTAAAAATCGATAATAAATATGTTACTTAAACTTTGAAAGTTAAAATTAAACATAGTAGCAAGTAGAAAGCGCGGTAATACATATGGGAAAGTGTCGATATGCAGGTCGAATAACGTACTAAGGTTTAATACCCCAGCCTATATCACTAGAAACATTGACACTACGTAAAATTGTGTCTGAACCTCTTTGATAGAGAATCTACTTATATTTAATTTTGGTAATTACATTTTTTCGCAGGACCACCGTCCCGAACCGAGATATTGACAATAAAATCATTTTTGAGCGATATTTTCAACATTCCCATTATTTTAGCATGAAAATATTAGTATGAAAATATTGTTTCAAATAAAACATTGGTATGATAATCATCCATGCTTTTATAAACGACAGAAAAACGGCTGTATGGGAGAATTTAACATAATTTTGAAATAATGCGTTTTATGTTATCTATATTAAATAAAGTCAGCCACAAATTGTATTCCCTTATTTTGTGACCCTAAATCAATTTGTATTACGTTTTGGAACGCTCCCGCTGTCTTAAAGCTACAGCGGACGTTTAGACTACTAAATAAAATAGGCAGTTTTAGATAATGCATTTAGGCAAAGACATGTTTTGAAAGAAATATCTAGTTAGAGTAGAGTTTGAAATTAATGATAAATGTGGATCATTTGTATTAATTATTCTAGATGAAAATTATGAAAATATTATGCTCTTTACATTAACAAGATTTTAGAGACTTGATATAATGAATAACGTCTTCTGTTTTGAACCTATTATTACATACCTTTGATTTATTACATTAAATAATTCGTCTTAAAGTAATTTATTAATTTGTGTGAGACGCCATGAAAGCGAAAGCGAGTGGAAAAATTTATTGTGTTAGCAATTGATCTTTTAGTTCCCTCAAGTTGATTTATTTCCAATATTTGTCTTCTAGAACTGCTGGGGCGCACGAGGTATTGAGAAGGATATCATGTGAAAGTCGAATTAAATCGATGGTCAGCCTGAGAGAACTGTTATTATTTGGGATTTTCAACTAGTATTACATCATATTCCATAGCAAAAATATTAAAAAGAAATTATCTCTCAAAAGCACTATCATAGTGAATGAATCAAATATAATAATTATTCAACTAACTGGTGCTCAGATTGAATTTACTAGGTATATAATAAAGGTACCTATTTGAAAAGTTAAAATTATAATTAATAACAACAAAAATTATGAAACTTACATAAAGACGCATTTTCCTCAGAAATGTTTCTTATTGAGGTATCTTAGATAGCACAAATTTGGATAGCCGGTTTCATTACGCATAATTTTTGTTTTTGACATTTTGTACAATATCTCAACGGAAAAGGTGGGGCAAGGCCTTAATGTCTGATCAGAAAAATGTATTTTTTCAGGATTGGCTCTTCAAAATTCCATAGAGTTATACATCGTTGCAAAGATAATTTCATGCTTTATCTCGCCATGGTAATGTAATCTACCTTAATCTAGAAACTGATAGATGTCGTTATTTCAAAAGAATGTTATTTGATGGATTTTTCTCAAAAGAATTAAATGCAATGCTATAGTTTTCTTTACATAAATGAATTCATTTCGAAAAATTGCTGATTATAATTTTTAAATTTCTAACGAATGTGTTGTATTACCCTCCAGAGTATATACAACAGCGATCAAACTGGGGAATAAAAGTTTGCCTAAGCCAGCTTAGCTTAATTAAAAAAAAATAGTGAGTTCGGTTGATACCGAAGTCACCTGTGGACGCCACTGACCGTTGCACAACCAAGTCATATGGTTGCCAACTATACTGGGTATATAACCTACTCTGGGCACTTTCTGTAATTTTGGTGAAAGAGAAATAAAAAAAGTATACTAATATATATGTTTATGTTTAAATTGGAATTCAAAGTAACTCAAATTGCGTAGCACGCAAGTTTTCTAGTGAGATGGGACTCTCCAGTAAATCTGCGTGTAGTAGTCTATAAATTTCACACCAGTGGGGGTACAGGTTTCTATGGTATCGAGGTGTTTAGGTATCGGTGACCAAGTACAGGTGAAGTTACACTTGACGTAAGAAACCTAAATTGATGTAAAACGGTTTCGAAAAGTGGCCTTATGCAATGTCTAAATAAACTTCTGATATCTAAATTATCAATTGACAAAAGTGAAGGTAACAGTTGTTTAAATATTATACCCTATTTACTGATTTATTGGTGCTGTGTATCCCATTCAGTTTTTTCACGTTTTCTCCAATAAAGGGACGACGCTAATAAAAGACCCATGCATTTGAGTAAGTAAATAAGAGTAAATAATATTAGCAATAACAAACAGGTATTAATATTATGTAATAAAATAACAATTGTATTCGAAATACACCATTATTTTCAATTCAGGAATTCAACCTTCGCTACATGCACTGCAGATTGGATTTCTGTTATCCTAGGAAAGATGCATCTTATTGCGACTTAAAAGATTAGCTTAGCTAGTTTTGTCTAAACTTTTCTTGTCCCCGTTGACCATATTAACATTCTATTCACAACGACCGCTATTCACGGGGAATTAGATTCTCGGACGAAACTCCCCAGAGTTTAGTCCAAGGGTTGTATGCTGCCTGCATTTGGACAGAAAAACATCCATATCTCCATTTCTATACGGTGATTAATCTCCGTGGTAATTGACAGATTTTGTAAGAGATTCAATATCACAGCCCATGACACGGAAGGAATAAAAAGTGAGCTGGGTAATTACTATAGATAGACATGAGATATTAATCTGCCAACAGGATGCAGATATAGATACCAGTATAAGGTCGGGATGCGCGGCTGATCATATCAATACGACAATCAATACAAGTTTTGATTACCATTGACATTGGCTTCCAATCAAAGCTAATACTATTAATGGCATTTGTGGCACCGGCGACTTCGCCAGAACTTATAGTCGGATGGATGACCCACTATCATCTCTGCCGCGGGAGCTAACCAAACATTGAGATATAAGTTGATTACTGGTTACGGACTTGGTCGTTGGTATATATATATATATATATATATATATATATATATATATATATATATATATATATATATATATATATATATATATATGTATTGAATATTAAGATATGATTGAAGATCCTCAATGAAGGTGAAAGAACTTGTAAGTGGTTTCCATATATATGTATTCCTTATTATTCATCTATTTGCTTATTTCCCTATGTAATGAATTGCTACAAACCCAAGATTTCTTCACGCAAAACAAATATAAATAGCAAAGAACTTAAAAGCTAATATATATATATATATATATATATATATATATATATATATATATATATATATATAGATATATATATATATATATATATATATATATATATATATATATATATATATATAGATATATATATATATATATATATATATATATATATATATATATATATATATATATATATATATATATATATATATATATATATATATATATATATATATATATATATATATATATATATATATATATATATATATATATATATATATATATATATATATATATATATATATATATATATATATATCCATACCTACTTACATATATACATAAAATATGCAAAAGCCCATAAAATATATCCGAACAGCTTGCGTCCGTGTACCTACCTAGTTGTTGAATATATTGGAGATAACGGTTATGTAATGGCTGCCCTGTCTAAGCCAGATCTGTTAGATATTCTAGTACAGGATGTCTATATGTCAGATGGATGGTGAATAATAGCCTGTCTAAAAGGTGGTTTCGCGTTGAAACGAATAGTGTTCAGTAGCGTAAATACAATATTATACGTTAAATCTGGCTATTATATTTTGCTTGTACAGTGTATATATAATAAATGATACATCACAGATGACGGAATAATTTATGAAATCTATGGGTAACCTATTTGTAGATTGTTTGTTCATATTACAGTATTATATTGATTGCAGATGATTGCCTTAAATTAAAACG
This sequence comes from Tetropium fuscum, assembly GCA_964058915.1. NCBI lineage: Eukaryota > Metazoa > Arthropoda > Insecta > Coleoptera > Cerambycidae > Tetropium > Tetropium fuscum. The sequence goes on from CAXKVY010002380.1 coordinate 35,392, forward strand.
CAGGATTAATTTGCTCTGAACAAATTTCATAAATGAAATATAGTTATCAAACAGCTGGAACGAGGGCGGTAGAAGGAACTTTTTGACAGTGCATTCGGTTAAATTTATAAGGCAATAAATAACTTAGCAAGGCATTAAAATAGCCCAAGTAGAAGTTAGGTTTTAAATCCGCTTTATCTCTGAAACGTACAAAATTAAATGTATTCCAGAATCGTTTATCAAAGATGATTTTATAACCTATTTTCACATGATCTATGCTTTAACCTCATCATCTTTTGTAGTGATTTGAGATTGTATTGATTTGAGATTTGAGTTTGAAAATAGTGTTTAACAGTAAACTGTAAAGCCTATATATTGCATTTCTTATAGTTTACACTGAAATAAATAATATATTTTCCAAAAAATAATTTCATATATATATTGATGCACCACATAAAAACACCTAAACCCGGCTACGAATTCAGCAAACTAATACCGACTGGTAATGAGAGGTCCCGGTCCACAATTGTGAACGCATTGGACAAGGACAGATCCCGATGATTCAAGTCGAGCAGGTATAGTTATTTCCATAATACGTTAATATAATCGATAATTTGGTGGTCCTCGAATAAATGTTGTATCGACCGACAAGGGTCAACTGCTGGCGATAAAAAAATTACAAGATGGCGGATCTAAGATAAGAATAAAAAACTTGGTCCCTCTAATTCGTCCGAGATTTTGTTTTCTCGAGGTTTTGGAATCCCAGATTGCGATTTTGATATAGAGTAAATACTACTACAGCGACAAAAACATATTTTCGTACTGGAATAGTAGACACTTCCAGCTATCCAACGCTGCATTCGTCCCCCCCCGACCTCTTACTCCTTATTCTTATAGGACTATTATCCTCCTATTCCTTATAGGACGTCTTCTGTGCGCGTAGTGTTATTTAATAGCCAGACCTAGTATTATCTTTTTTATAAAAAAGGTACCTACCTATATCTCGCGATCAGCATCATATGAATTGTGTAATGTATTAAATTGATGGGTTTACTTTAATTTAAAGTTTATTTTCTTCTTTTTAGAGCATTTAAATAAACGCTTGTTTTTAAAAATGTTTTTACTGTTAATTTATGACTACATATGTCAATAAATTGGAACAGAAGACTTATATACATAACAATATATAATATAAATTTTGAAATAGTTGCCTCACACACAAAGGAGCTGTATGGGCCGGTTCTCGTGGCCACCCGGTATACTGAAATTATCCATATAATAGTTGTACACGTTCTTTCTCTCTTCTGAAGCCTGATTTATTTACTTAGAGTTTATTTATTTCTTCGATTTCTTAACTAAAATTACACATAATTTTTGATGAGCGAGAGCCAAAGAACTTTTTTAAGTTGACTGTGATAGTTTCCTCACTTAGTAATGATGAAATATAAAAATCACATAAAGAATCCATAGATACACGTAGTTTTAATCTATTACGTTAAATTTACTGGCATGAGTGGTTGTTTTGAATCATATAAATCGTATGAATTTAAAAATTTAATGAAAACCAAAATTACATGTTTCCAACAAATTTATCTAATATTACTTGAGGGAATATTATTGTCGATTATTTTTATAGGACCAATGCGGCCCGATAGAATTTAATATCGGCTTGGCCAAGCGAAATATTCCATAAAATAGTGAGGACCCGTTTTTCATACGCTCTCAATTAAATTACGGTTAAGGATCGGTTCGAATATAAAGTTTAATACACCGAATGGATTAATAATAATCTTCACATGGAAAAAAATCATATTAGGTAGACATTAATTCAACTGGAATTTACTGCGGATGATAATAATTTATCTATAATGATATCTGTTATAATGATATCTGGAGAAAACAGAAGGTGCGTAGATATAGATTTTATCTCAAGATTAAGAAATAGCCATTTCCGTAACCACTTGGGAATTTGTTGAGAGGATGGACTTTAGAAGTTATTGTGTCGAGGGAATGGTAATCATGACACCCACAGATAAGCGGTATTTTATGAGTGATAGTAAACGTGTAAAATGAATGTCATGGTACTTGAACGATGGAGTTTAATATGGTATTTAATACTTTATATGGTCGTAAAGTCATGGGAATTAATTAATTTTATTATGAAGTTAATAATAAAAATAATAGTCAGTTTTCAATAATAATAATAAAAATAATAATAGCACAAAGTATAACGAGCAGCTGATAGCCTAGGTCTCAACTTCGATACCGCGCAGAATATACCAAACTATATCTAATACACGGAAATTAGTCAAATTTATGCGTAATAGAAGAAAAAAATTATGATCAGCTAAAATTTGTAGGATAGTTAGCTTATCAGCAATAGTAGCTTATGTGTGTAAGAAAACATATAAAAAAAGTTCCCACACCTAATTGGTAAGCTTCATCCCTATCTCACCCCCTTTAAGGACATCGTACTGTTTTTTTAAATATCTTTTAAACGCTTTATGTTAGGGAAAAAACATAAGTATAGGAAACGGTTTGTAACAAAATTCTCTACAAAAAAGGTTCTATAGTATGTAACGATTTTTCTATTACTTTTTAAGTTATTAAATCGTAAACTGTAGGGTTAAAAAAAATGAAAGCCTCATTATATTGAATGTACCGTATTCAATATAATGAGGCTTAATCGAATACAATGCAGCTCGATAATATTTCAAATGATCCAACACAATCCTAATCGCCTAATTCATACACATTCTAAAGAGAGAGAGGTTGTTTTGACCTACCTGTGCCTTGTACCTTTAAACTTACGGCTGTGTCTCTATCTATATTTGATGAAAGAGGGCTCATGAGAAAAACTAAAAAGGCGTCATTGTATAAAATTTTTCACAATTTTTCCATTACTTTTTTTAAATCCATACCAATACAGAATTTCAGAATTTTATTCAATTATTTTCATTTTCACCCCCAGAAAATTACCCGAATTTATTAGTGGGATTTTTTAAACAATTATTTTGGAGCAGTTCCACGAGTTTCATAATTTTGACCGATAATTGTTGATCCTGACCCACTGTACGTTGTGGGGAACGACAGGTCCCGGTTACACTGGAACTATTCATTCCCCACCGTCAGGCCGATCCAAGCCCATAAGCCTGACCTAGTCTTGCTCGAGTACCAGCTCGGGATAATGTTTGTTATAAGTTTTAGAAAGACATCGCCGAGTTTTAAAAAGACATCGCCGTGAAAAAGGGGGAAAATGGGCAAAATATCGAGATTTACTCTTCGCAGGTTGTACCCGGGTTATTCTGTTAAAATAGTGGTCCTTATTATTGGCTTTCTCAGAAATATGCGACAATCACTGCTCTCAGAATTGAAAATTATCCCGGCATCTATCAGCCGATGTCATAGCCGGGAAGACGACAGTATTTAATAATTTTCATGTTAATATTCCGTGCCATATGCCTTTGATCTAATACTGTAAATGGCATTATGCGTGTCATGTGGTGCTGCCAGTTTCAAAAAAATTACTATTATTGTCATTAAATGAATGATTATTATAAAATTTCTTTAAAAGTAACTTTATTATTATTATTCTTTCGGTGAAGTGAGATAAAATAGCTGTTAATAATCAAGATGCATTGGAATTTCTACAGAATTGTATTACATGTAGTTATTGCGGTCGTTCAAACTATTGCAATGGATAGCAAAAAAATATCGAGGACATTTTTCAGTGAATCTGCACGCGATGGTAGAACATCTCTTTGGATAAATAGATACTATAGAGGAGGAAAAATACGATACATGTACAGTGTAAGAAGAATAGTGTTTTGTTAGTGTCGAATTCTTTTGTATAACAATAGTGTAGGGGGATTAAGAATTGTGACATTGCACTTGTAGCAGTAATAGAAGTGTTACCTGAAAACCATTATCTAATTCACTTACATTATTACCAAGTTGCCTTCGTCTCCTGAATGGCATCCTCACACAAAACAAGTTCTTGATAGACGTTCGAAATTTACGAGACAGAGCACAGTAAATTATGGGGTTTAACGTTGAATTGGCATGACCGAGGAGTAACAGATACACTTTGATTTCGGATAGTACTTCATTCGACGTCGAAGTGCCGGTGTCCCTCATCAGGTTCATTATGTGGTATGGCAGCCAGCAGGCGGCAAATACGAACGCCAGGAGCAAGAGGATGCACGCCACTCTCTTACGCCCCCGCACCACTTTATTTCTCTGAAACAATATGTTTAAATTAGTTTATGGTTTAATCATGTGATGGCATGATGATCGAGAAGAGTATATTATTAAATATTAATCTCATATGACTGGAACACCTTTCGAGTAAGCCAGTTAAGCCTTGAAAACCCTGGAACACCTATAAGTATTTGTCTAATTGAACTTTTTGAGGATCGATGTTAGCGACATCTTGGCCCATGGTCATGATCGGCGCGCTCACCGGACCTTACGCCTTTAGACTTTTTTCTGTAGGGCATGCAGGAGATGAACGTATACAAAGAATCTATTCAAACAACTGGCGATGTGAGATAGTGTTACCGTTCCAAGAAAAGAAACTCGCCTTGAAGAAGTTCGCAAAGCAATTTTATACGTCGAAACAAGGTTATTAAAATGTCAGGAGGTAAATGGAGGTAACTGTTACGCAGTTACTATGATTTATTTCTGTAGTTAATATTTAAAATCATATTATTTATAGTTTGTAGTTACTGATGTTTATTTATTTAACTGTAATCTCGTCTCTTGTTTATCTTGTTTAATTTTATTTTAAGAATAAACAAGTTACTATTACAAAAGTACTTTTGTATTTATACTATTACAAAAGTACTTTCTTATTTACTATTTAAAGTAAACACAAAATTTGTTCAAAGACAGTAATTGTGGCATTGCAAAAATATATTTTTTCTAATTTTGACATGTAAAGTGAGACTTTTCAAAACCCTTTGAGGTTAGGAAACGTCTTACTTTTCACAACCAGTTACGAAAAGTAAAATATTACGCAACTGGTTGTGTAAAGTTCATTACATAGTAGGTTATTTAGACCTGACAAGTTATGAAAGTGACGAGCTGTCATACCGTTATAACCTACTGGATTGTTTTTAACGTATAAAATTCTCTTATAGTGTTCTCTTCTCATAAAATATAAAATTGGTGAAAAATAAAAAAAAATCTTGTATGAAACACGTTGGGAAACACTATTTTGTGTAACTTGCATCCATTTGCGGAACTCGCTGGCGCTCGTTCCCCAGAAATCTGCTTGTTACACAAAGTAGTGCTTTTCCCAACTGGTTACATAAATAGCTATTCTTAAATGGAACACCTTATCTATATTTTGTTACGGATATTGATTCTCTTTGTAATTAAAAGTATTTTTGTTGTTGGAAGATAAAAACACTCGGAGTAGCTTCCACAAACAAATCACTTTCACTTCGCTCGACGCGCGTTTCGCCAACCAAGTTGGCATCATCCGGAGACGATTAAAACTGTTTTAATCTGTTTAACTGTTTTAAAACCAGTTTCAATCGTCTCCGGATGATGACAACTTGGTTGGCGAAACGCGCGTCGAGCGAAGTGAAAGTGTTTTGGTCTTTGTGGAAACTACTCCGAGCGTTATAATTACATCAAAGGTTCCAGCCCTATCCAGTAGTTGGAAGATATATATTTTTAAAATTTTTCAATAATTTCACTTGTTATTAATAAAATTGTTTGAAACCTTGTCTGAATATAAACGTTCATTCTACTACGGAATATTTTTAGTTTACAGGAAGTGAAAAAAATACAAACTTTTTGTTAAATGTAACACCGTGTATTTTTGTTCGAAATTTAATTCTTTTTTCAAATCACTATGAAATGATATGTTATATATCTAATATGAATAGATCTTACGTAGTCAGCTGATTAATATTTAGTCAGCATTGTTTTATCTTTGTAGGCCACTCTGTAAATTCGAAAATATAATAATATAATAATAAGATGAAACTCATGAGATACTGAAAAAATATTGTATATAACTTTATTTTCTAACTCTTACGGCTTTTGAGATAAGGTATTCGACCATGTAAAAACTTCAATAAAAAGCGTCGATATTGTGCAAAAAAACATTTTAGATAATATCTAAATGATAATGTTTAAATTCAGAGACAAAAGTCTGAATTCAGAGTTTACTGTCTCAATTTAGAGAAAAAAGTATGTATTCAGAGATTAAAGTATGAATTCAGAGTTTAAAGTCTAAATTCAGTGAAAAAAGTCTGAATCAGAGAAAAAAGTTCGAATTTAAAAATTTTACAAACATGACTCTTCTGGGGCTTCATAGATTCCAACTGCAATAAGTGCCAAAAAAAAATTATCGGTTGACATGTATCTATTAATTTAATAAATAAGAAATTTAAATTTCACATTTAATAGGTGGAGGTGAATTATAATAAATGTGAAGATCTTAAGAAACATGAAAATATTATAAATATGGTTATATTAACAAAAGTGACCTGATTTAGAAATAATGTTACGCCACTGAGTTCATAAAATAAGTGAGTACTGTCCAGAATCCAAATAACTGTTTACAATGATAAATTACTACTTGAACACGATCAATTACTTATTACTTGGTCTTTCCTCTAAGAGCGTTTAAACTAGACTAGACCAATATCGCGATCGGCTGGCCCTTATATACTATTTTCAATATTCTGGAAAGTTCTAGAAGCTCATCGAATAAACCATCCCATTCTAGATTGTTCTCAGTTATTCCATCCCATTCTCGATTGTATACAAGTCCACATATTCACATACCGCAACTATTTTAAATGGTGCCAGGGGTGTATCTTGTTTATTTGAAGTCCTAGAAGGTTGGCACATGGGGGATTGTATTTGGCACCCCCAGATGCGATGTTGCCACATCGTCGGGTGCGGTGTTGCCAGATTGTGCAGTTTTTCCCTAGATCTAGGGAATTTTCAATATATCGTGCACACTCGCTTCTGAGGATTCCGTAACAATAATTAAGTAGGGTAAAAGAGCACAATTAGCGTCAACTGGAAATGCTAGAAACATGAAAATTTTTAGAAAAATTGAGCATTTGTTAAAACGTTACGAATTTTCAAAATCAAATTCCTCTTTGTTTACAAGATATTTAATAGGCTAAGCATATTAGGAAATATAAGGGAAGTGTTTGCCATAGTTGAAATTTTCTCACCATTTATGTTTTTTGGGCCGCTGAATATGGATCTGACAGAAATCTGCTAACAAAAATTTTACCCGGAATCCCCTTTTTTGCAAAAAAATGGCATCTTGTTCGGTTTCTCGCCTATGCCTCAAAAACTATAGGTTTAATGAAAAGAAAAGTAGACAAAATTTGTTACATTTTTAGCGTATTTTATTTGTTTTCCATGGCCGTTCCTTCGTACGATTGAAGATTAGAGTGACGTTTTCCCTGACACCGAGGTTATGTCAATTTGCCTTTCAAAACTAAATAGGTACAGAAATAACTTGAAAATTCCTTACCACCACTATCACTCAATGAATCCATCTAATACTATTTGTACTTTTTAACAAACTGACGCCTACCTCCTGAAGCTCTACTTGTCTACTTTAATTTTGTATAGAATGGTATTTTCGATGGAACGCAGCGTTTTTAAGATGTAGGCGACAAAACGAAAAAAAGTTAGGAAAGTTAAGATTCATGTCCAGCGACCCAAAAAATATATAGGCTGAGAAAATTACGATTATGGCAAAACTTTTCCCTATTTGCCTTTCTTTTTCCTAATATGGTTATCCTATGATGGTAACCTCTCGTTAAAAGCCCTGTACTTATATCGCGCAGTGTGCCATAATTTAGTTTAGCCATGTTTGCTGATAAAAATATGTTCCCATAAACATATAACTAGGAACAGATAAAAGTTCCATGCCGCTTGTCACGTTATTTGGTATTAAATAATATATTTATATATATCTACGTGTTATACAGAATAATATAAGGTTCAATGTTCCCGTTACACAAACATATTCGATATGCAAACAAATAGAACAAATAGAACATTTCGTGTAAAATTGAGTTGCCATTTTTATTGCAGGTAAATGTATGTGGCATTTATCGATATAAAAAAATATTCCTGGCAGTAGTGTTACGTTGTTACTGTGCCTCAGTTTAAAAATGCGAAATGCGAATGTATTATTTACTCTATACCTGTTATTTACTGAAATATGCCCTTTAGATCAAGCGGCATATTCTAGGCCCGAAATTTATTTATTTAGGATCTAAATTTATGGGCGAACTAGCAGACGAACGATAGAATTTCCGATTTTCTGAGAATAAAACTGATAGTTTGCGAGACCTTGGCTGATGCGTATTCATTAACTTCGGTCCCACTTTATTATATCAATATTTGTTGTGATACTACAAAGTGTTACATTTTCTGATTTGGTGTACGTGCGTTGTAGACTTTACTATAAAAGCTACAGCAACTGTTTCGTGAAATGTTAAAATAAATATTATTTGTAAGTGTTAATGGTGCTCATTTAGCAGTACACGTTTATACCCTCCTATGTCACGTTTAATAATATTTAGGGAAACTCCAACAGTATAGTAATAATAGTAATAAACAATTGATAGTATTAGACAATAAACAATTGATAATAATAGTAACAGTATCTTATTTATTTATTTCATTCTATTTTATTTTTTATTACATGGGCTGAAATGTTAAATATGAACTTTATTAAGCTGAGTATTTCAGGAGAATATAACATGATTGAAAATTTTTTACTGGCCTACGACTGGCTAAATCATCAAATATGCCAAAACGAGTAAATAGGAAAATTTCGAGGGCCTTAAACGCCGACCAGAAACAAGCAGCTGATTTTAAGAAACGAATATCTCTCAATTCTAATGATTTCATATGAATATATTATATGGGATTCTAAATAACTGATGTACGAACTTATGTATATTAAAGTAGCGTATACATTACGATACTAAAACCCTTACAAGTTCGTATAACTGCACAATAAAAAATGAATTTTATTATTCTCTCTAATATACTATTATTCATTATAAAATAATATTTGATAAAAATTTAGCAAGAAAAGGAATTATAAGCTTCCAAACTTTCGAGAGTCAGTAAATGTATGAAAAAAATATTCATGACTTTTGCGCTAAACTCTTTGTGAGATAATCACGAAAAACTGTGAAAATTCGCAAAAGATGAAGTTACTGATTCAAAATAATAAATTTTATTGTATGCAAAATAAAATTAAAATTATTAAATTTTAGTGAAACTCAAATTGTATTAGTTTTAAATTATTTCCTGAAATTTTCAAAACAAGAAAGAAGAAGTTGATTGCACCATGACTCTGTTGATTATCAGATATTGTTAATAAAAATAAACAAAATCTTAGAACCTTATTCCTATCCTGCGACGTAACTTAAATCTATTACAAGTCCTCCAAGGGACCAAGTCCTCTGACACAATATTTCTTAATACTAGCAAATTTTTAATTGTTTATTACCTTGAAAAGATATGTTAATCCTTTCATCACCACGCACAAAACTTATCACTTTTTTGGTTTCACTTGTACACGAACTAACAAATGCTGCTGGCTCTAGTGGTGGTGTCATCTAGCGGGATGTCGCTGCGCTGCTTCTGGAATGGGAATGCTGACTGCCTTTGCTGGATCTTTGCTGTAGTTTTTAATCTTCTATTACTTTAATTACTGTGAAAGCTTGTTTCCTTTTCTTGTTTGATATTGATCGCAAATTTCTTTTACTGGGCTGGAACGCTAACAAGACTTTCACTTCTGGCTTGTAAAAACGACGAAAACACTTATTCATGCAGTTTTTTCTACTTCTAGACCATTTACACTGGTATTATTGCTTACTAAGCACAAATTAACAATTATTACTTTAAATTTACGATTATTTTATAATAAATTTTCATGAAAATTCCGGAGCGTGGCTGTTGCTTCTTTGAACGCCGTAACTAGACTCTCAATAATGTTTGTAGTTTCTACGGATGTACCATGATAAAAAACAAATGCATCTTTCTGGTTACCACTTCTTTTCTTGTTATGTTATTTTGATCTGGCTAATCAGATTGATTCATAATATTTAATCTATTTACTTTCACTTTCACTTGAAACCATTACACTTGATTATCATATTATATAATTTTCAATTCTGAATACTATCATGCAGTTAAATTCAATTTCTGTCGTGTAACTTCACGTTCTATGTGACGCGTTCCCTCGACATTTTATGTTTGCTTCCTAGCTATAACTCTCGAAACCTTTCTTTATACTTACAGTTCATTCAATATGTATGTATAGTTAACTGACCCCATATAAGATACCGCGCAGTTGCCACATGTAATTCTCAATATTCTCAGTATTTAATTAAAATATCAAATTCCACAATACTATATTAAAGTTGTATATATTATTTATGAATGTTATTAAATAATAATTGTGCATACAATTATTATAGGCCAAGATGTTACGTTTTTACATTTATTTTCGTCTACTTTAAATATGACAATTACGTAAACATCTATTTTTATAGTTAAAAGCGGCAACGCCGATCCACGACCTTTCCAATAACGAATATTCGAGCAGTATATCTCTTTTTAACTAATTGGAATCGTATCTCTCGGATCGGGATCGGATTCTCGGATCGAATAGGATCAGGTTCGCATATCTTACAGTGGCGTGTTCGCGGGAATTACTAATATATTATTTATATATCTACCTATGTAGGTATACATCGCTACGAGAGTTGAAATAAAAGAGTATGGCGGTTAGCAAACATGTTTGTTCGTTTCGTATGAAACCTGAAAAACGTAGATTTCCACCAGACCTCGCTTTATTTAGAGCAGAGCCGACTTTAACAAAAAAAAGTCGATTTATGGGCTGCTCGAAGTAGGTACTGACGTGTACTGAGGTAGGTAGGTACCTATTACATCCTCCACTTAAGACATTTCTCAAATAATTTTATCCAAAAAATATTCCAGTGCTTGAGGCCAGTAGGTTATAAATGCTAAATGCAACGATATAAGTTAGGTTTTTTATTGGGATTTACAAAACTGAAAACGCTCTCTGGTTTATTACATAAGTAGGTACCTATTGTCCATTGACTTTATTTTTATGTAGGTACCTACCATCCTAGATCACAAATTAATAATTTACATCAGTGGGCAAAATTAAAAGTTCTATAGACTGTTTATAAAATTATAACCTACCTAGCCACAAAAGAAAGGAAAATTTTCAATGACTGTAAAATACCTTAAGGACTTCTAAATTTGATTGGCTGTAAAAAGTGTGTGTATTGGAAATCGCTTTGCGATGAGAAGCTGGTAGGTAGGTATGTATTGCATTTGTAATGATTTTTAAAAATGTGTTGAATTTAGTCTCGGTTTAGTTATGTAGGTACCTATTAACAAACAAGCTCTGATCTTTGTCAAAGCTTGTCTGTTAATAATCTTTGTCTTTGTTGAGTGTTAACGATTTGGTAGATTAGGTAGGTACCTACTTACATAATAAATATGATTGTATATCAATTGCAAATATATTTATTTTATTTTTCTACTTCTAAATATGGCTACTGGCGAACCACCCACTAAAAAATGGTAACGCGCTGAAAGCAATACTTCATGAGTGGTGTGGAAACTTGCATTCAATATCAGCTGTGGTGTTGAAAATATGCATATAAAAACCTTCTACTTTCACCCCCCTAAGAAAAAAAATTTCTACGCCAATGAAAAACATTGTGTAGGTAAGGGTTGCCGGTCGTTCAACTATACATACATATTGTACGAACTGTATGCTTTTGCATTAATCCTTTAATCTAGACACAGTTTGTTACTGATCGATATTTTATAATTATTATTATCACTTGTCTATTGCAATTTCACTTGAAAAAGATTTTTGTGTTAATTATGTTTGTGTTAAATAAAATATTAATTTTAATTTGCTGTATTTATTTAAATTGATTGCCGATTTAAGTTCTGTATTTTCGTTTATCTCAACATATATTAATAGAAAATTAGAATATCACTATACATTGAATAATGTAAGAAATATGACTAGATAAATACAAGACATTAATTAAGTTTAAAATAAATAAAACATGAGTGCCAAAACAATAAATAACCCTAAAATTAAGGAAGCGGTTACTAAACATTTCTCACAAACACTATTAATAACATTAACAATACCGATAAACAACATTAATATATACCAATTATTAAAATTTTACATAGATTAGGAATAGTATCGGGCCTAAGACATATCCCTGAGAAACCCCATGTTTTTTAGGGAGGAGGTTTGAGTCTGTATTTTACGAAGATACATATTGATAACGATTAGTCAGGTGGGAATTTTATAAGTTGGCGCTATTCTTGCTAAAGCTATAAAATTTTAATTTATCATCTCGTATCTTATGTGTCACAGTCCAAGGCTGTGCCACATAGGCTATATAGGCATATGCATAGGCATATATAGGCTATTGCCTATATATTTCAATGTTGTTAAAATTTTCATATTAATATTGTAAGGATCGCTCCTATTTATTATCTTAAGTTTGCTTATTATATCAGAAACTTTATTATAAGTTACCTCTGAAAAGTTATTTTTATAGGGATATCCGAATTTACATTATTTAAGTATTCATTATATTTTACCTGACATGACGGAAGAGTACCTACTATATTATAGTCTAGCCACATTAGATGTTACACCTCGGAATAAGAGATAATAAGCTGTAAACTCGTAAAAACCTTTATTTTGGCGTTCTAAAAGTTGTCTCAAAAGTTCATAAAATCTCGTGTCCTTCATTTCCTTTTTTAAACATCGCAGAAGTCGTATCACCGCCACAAAATCCATGCAACAATAATATGTGTTTTTTAGAATGATGAGATTTATAAAAACGTTTGCAGGATTTATTTCAGTTTTAACATTTATTTTGCCAACTTTCTTAAAGAAAATTTCTTGTTGATGTGATTGAGTACGTCCAATTAAAATGACGAGCAAATCCTATCCTATCTCCTCCTATTATGACGGCAGTCCTTTGCTGTTTTGATTGCTCAATAGTTATTTAGATGATAAATAAGAACATCTGCATAATCTCTGTCCTGTTTTGTAGTGATATTAAAAATAGTGATAAGTTTCTAATTTGTCAATAAGTGGTTTATACAAGTTTACAACTTATTATCTCTCATTCCGAGGTTGACCCTATTTTTTGGGTAAAGTGACAGGACTATTATTAGCAAAATAAGTGAAATAATCATTTAATTCGTTAGGATGAAAATTGGTTTCAGAGTTTTGATTTTTAAGTTATTGTTATGTACTATTTTCCACCTTGCACTTTGCTGGTTGTTAGAGTTAGAGATAAAATTATCACTAGCCAATTTCTTTGCCTTTAACAAATCTGATAACTGTGTTTAAATTGTTTTACAAAAGCACGCAAATTTTCTGTAGGATTGCCGTTGTAAGTCATGAAACAGATGAAGCGTATTTCTTTTTTCCCTAAGCTCACCAGTAACATAAAAATCAGACTAAAAAAACTATAAAATGTATAAAAATTACAAAAAAAATAACACGAATATACATGACGACATAAAAAAAATCAATAGGAAAAAACGCAGTGAATTATCTCAAAATTTCCACTCAAAAAAAATTAAAACCACAATACAATATACAACAAAAAAAATACAAGTGAAAAACAGCACGAACATAGAAAAGAGCAAAAACAGGTAAATATTCAGAATAATGTAAACGGCATATATTCCATGCTTCACTTTTATTTTGTGTAAAAGTTGGACCCAGTAAATTCAGTTTCATGGCAATATGTATGAGTTTACATATGGCAGGATATTTATTCACGAATAGTTGAACACGACAATTTCTCAACTTTTCCGCATTGCCGGAGAGATAGACAGCCGTCCTTGATAACCTTTGACTGTTTCATGATCCAATGTCTCTAATGTGTTTCCATATCCATTGTTTCCCGCTATTGTACCCGAGGTTTTAAATTTATAGTTTCTATACAAACAAAAGTGGACTGTATTGAACGCAATGTAGTGGAGTATCCACCCCAGCTGTGTACGTCTCGGTTACATTAAAAGCAACTTCGGTTCTTTCACTTTGATGTAGTCAATGGAGTGCTTAATTTACTTTATAGAGTAACTGCGTTTGCAAGAGATGTTGCACTCAGTTTAATTACGTTTAAAAAGAAAATAAGGAGATTCTTGTCTATTTTTTTTTCTAGTTAACCTACAAGTAAATAATGAAGTTCCTAATTCTAATTACAAGACGGATTTTCCTGTAATAACTTTACTAAAAATTCTTATTACAAGATATACACTATAATTACATACTTATATGATTAGAAATAATTTTATAGAGCATCTTTCATAATTAATATCAACTGAAAATTCATCGACTTTAAGTAACATATTTATCAATATTACAAAATAATTATTTCTCTACTCCCATACTTTAATTCGTTTATTAGATATTTCCAACACGTCTAGATTTCTCATTAGAATAACATAAGAAAATACTATAACAAATAAAATCTCAACATACTTTTGGGATTTACAAAATTCATAAATGTATATATATGTATAAACCATCCTATTTATTACGGGTGGCCGGGTGGCAAAGTCTCTACAATTTGTATGTATGATAGTATGGTTCTGAGTTACCGAGATTAATTACTCTGGTCCTCATTACCATTTATCTGGGACCACGCGTCCGCGGCAGATGTGTTGAGTGTTCCCAGGTCTCGGGCAGACGCCACAGTCCGGGCCCAAGCCTGCCTAGGTCACCCATCCAAGTGCCACCAACGCCCGCCCAGCATAACTTTGAAGATTTTACCGGTCAAGTCTAAGCGGCTAGGCGGTCCCATTCAGTCACCTGTCCCCCTCTGGGTTCGGGGCCACAATTGTAGAATAGACCCAGGGTACCTCCTACCTGTCGTAAGAGGCGACTAAGGTGACTGAATAAATGTATATCATACTAAAGTCAACATGAACTACTATAAATATAAATAATAACATAAAAGCAAATTTTTTTTTCAAATTCTATAGATTAAAGACAGTTCTTTAAAAAAATCACAATCTCATGTCCTATATACAAACAATACAGCAAATCAAACTTTGTTAATCAAACCTACTATAATTATTGAATCTATTAATTCCTAAATAATATGAGTTTTGTATTCAAACTTCTTATTCTATTTCGCCTATTTTTTTCTATTTTTTTTTGTTTCATAATAAATACATATTTTGCAAAATGTTTTCAATACCAACTTGATCAATTGAATATGGTGGTCATTCAGTAGTTCATCAACATACATAGATGGAGATGATAATGGTATTTTGCATCACCCGAATATAAATAATTTTAAATATCGCACATTGATTATGTACCATATAAATTACATAATAAAAATGAAATAATTATTGCAGCAATATAAAAAGTTCATTTTTAGTTTCAACGCCGCCCCTGGCCAAGCCAAGCCGTTAAAAATTGTAGGTAACCTTAAAAATACTTACATTACTTACCAATGAAAAGTAACATTTTCCGGACTTAAATGATCCACCCTTTTACAAACTATACAAGAATGCACCATAGTTACACATTTATTGTTCACCTGAATCGCAATAAATACAAAGATTCGTAGAATACACTTAAGAAAACAAAAGTACAAGAGGTAGCCTTGCGGCAACCTCGCAAATTTCTTTCCATTGATTGTAGTAAAACTTCAGTAAAATTCATCAAACGACGTTGACGGTGTTGAGATTTATATCTCAAGGCACAGTACATTTTGGGTTGTCTATGGTTTTCACCATATATTATTAACGCAATAAGGCAATATAATAGATTACTTTTGCGAAGAAGCTGTTTTAAATAACATTTTAGTCTTAAAATGAATCAGATTCGTTTAAATTGTCAAATTATTTGAACATTTGAACACTCTTACGGTATTCAAAGACTTCATGTGAATTTCACAGTAAGCCTGGCAAACGTGCCGTTTGGGAGAAAAAGACGGACGATAAGGATGGAACGATCTTGGATCGGCCAACAATTCTGTCTCTTGTATTAATACGTCTATGGATATTTCCTATCTATACTTCAATGAGATTCATTAAGATCCAAATTTTCTATTAAAATACAAGTTTATAATGGTGGGGTGTCAGAGGTTTTGATTTGGACCTTTGAATTGCAAAATATTTAGTGCCAAAGTTAAAAAATGCGAACAAATTAAAACATGATAAAACATAGAAAAAATTTTTCTGAAATCGTTAAAGTTATAGTTTTACATAGCCATTAGAATGATTTTTGCTTTTGTTAGGCATAAGTTCAAGCTGAAATAAGTAGAGTTAAGTAGAGTCATTTTTAATGTCCATTTTCAGAATACAAAAATTCATCAATAATCGTGTCCACATCTTTTTAAACCGAGTGAAATCGGTAGGGGATAGGTGAGATAAGGCGTGTGTCAATTTTAAGAGACACCCTGTATATGCAAGAGTAAAACATAACCAGATTGAGTTACTTTGGAGCTTTAACAAGCAACTTGAGGTACTAAAGCGTCAGAATACATGCTATTGCTCAGTATAATCACTAGAGAGGAAACAGAGGATATAAAGGAGAGGTTGGAATTAATTAATGGTTCATATAGAACTAAGAACACAATACATGAATTATAAAAATAAATTAACCTCCTTGTACAAGAAATTACTAACAAACAAAAATAAATCTTGTAATATATCATGATTAAAATGTGAAAATGGAAGCACATTGAATTGTGCTAAAGAAATTTCCTCGCTCGGAAAAGCCTCGGTCAACACTCAGTGCATCGCTGAAAGATCCGCTACATTTTAGCATTGCAATTAAGAAAGTTTCTTGAAGGATACTCGATACCAAAGAAGCTGTTACCGCTGCTGAATTATATGTTGAAAATATTGTATTATGTTATGGAGTACCAGTAAACAATGTATCTGATCAAGGAACTGAGTTTGTTGTCCCAACACTCAAAGTAACGTGTAAAATTTCGGAAATACCTCATTTAAATTAACTAATTATCACCATGTAACATTTTTTAAACTTGTTAAAAATTAGCCGTAGTCGTTTGCGTAAAATGCTAATGTGTAAACTGAACCATTATATTGTAAAACTTGATAATTATCCCTTAGAGTAGAAATGTCGTTTACAAGTTGCATGAATAATAAAGTTCGGAATAAAGACACATAAAGTCAAAGAGTGTATTATCAAGTATTCATACGTACGTCAACATTATATTATAGTCTCTCATTACACTATTTACATGAATATTAAAGCATCATTTTACCCTGGAGATTCTGTGCCTCTACAGGTTAAGTGACCTGGGAAAAGGACCTAGGGAATAGTACATATTTAGCAACGCAAGGTAGGTGTATAATTAATTGGGGAATATGATTACGTAAATAATTCCATACCTTCATATCGTATCATGTATCACATCTGGGATTACAGACGGGAAGTGAGTGAAGCCTAGTTTAGATGCTTTGGAATGCCCTTAAATATCATCAATAGCAAATAAACAACGAACTGTCACGGTTTCTACCTGTTCCACAAGCGATTAAACATTCCATTATTTCGGTGACGAGGTAGCCCACTAAATAACGTTGAAATTAGTGTATTAACAATTTACCAATAATAGATGTAGACAAATATGTGTATGTATGTATATATGCTGTAACGAAAATAAATTCCGTTCCGTTAAATACTGTACATTTGAAATAATAATACCCTATTTCAAATATTGTAAAATAAGCCGCGAGATAACGTAAATAATATAATTACAAATTACAAGTAGTATTACAAATCTTTGATTTCGCCTGACGTATTATGACAGCAAATGGAACCATTTGCTGGGGTGAGAAAAAAAAATTTCGATTTCGAAAAAGACGGGCCACCCTAATATATATATATATATATATATATATATATATATATATATATATATATATATATATATATATATATATATATATATATATTAGGGTGGCCCGTCTTTTTTGAAATCGAAATTTTATTTTTCTCACTCCAGCAAATGGTTCCATTTGAAGAAAAAACAACCCACTTAAAATATTATTGAGGCAAATTTAAGGCAAGGGGTGCCGCAGAATACATTATTACGCAATAATAGAAGTAAATGGAATTATTTATCTTTAGAATGACTAATCAAGTCATACAAATATCAAAGACATCATCTGTTGTGATTATGACATGTGTCATACTACTGTAAATCCGTAGTCTAAGACAACTAGACTAGAAGTTTTTTGAATAAAACTCGTTTTATCTGTCTGTATTTTATTATGAAACGTTTTGTTTTTTTCATACAAAGTACCAAATATTATCCTAAATCTACAAGATATATAGTAATAAAAACAATATTTTTTGCACTAGTCCAAAGCATGCGAGAGGGTTTCTTTTTTTACATTTGGAAACCGTGATTTATAATATTTTACAACTTGGAGTACAAACTGTTTTTGGTCTTCATTTTTTTGTTAAAATGTCATTATAGTCACCAATAAGTTTGATTCCCCCTCAGCGGCATCATTTTCACAGCACAACTTTAATTTTGTTTACAATATTGAAACATCGAGTATAACATGCTTAGTGTTCTCGCATATGAGGTCCTGAATTTTCTTGCTTTCAACGTCAGTAATATCACTAATCATCAGTCGTTTAATACCCTCCTGATTTGGTGATTTTCTATTCAAAGCTTTAACCATTTCTCTTTTAGTGGTAACTGAAATATCGTCATCAAAGAAAGATTAACTGAATTAAGATACCACAAATGGTTCACTATTTTACTACTTGCGGCTTGAGATATTTCTTTGTCAATATTTTTACAAAAGTCTAAGTCATGAAGCGGTGCTTCACTAGTAAATGGCGCTTTAAACCAGGCCTTTACATAAACTTTTACAATAAAGAGACATATCTTCAATAGCTATTTTTTTCTTTTTTGGCTGTGATGGGCCAGGCTGGTCTTGTAAAAATTCTTCTTGGGCTTCAATTATTTCATCTTCATTTTCGTTGGAGTCAGCTGAATTACTGCTTGATGATGGACAGGTGACTGTTTCATCTAATCTAATTTTTTTTGTTGACTTCTTTGCATTCGTTCGGATAATTTCTGTAATTTCTCCTCAGCTGATTGAGAAGCAAGTTGGTAATCAATACCATGCATAAATCCAGGACGTCCCTTTTTTCTTTCTTTCTTTAAAAACTGTATCTGCATCTATTTTCATCAACTCCAACGTGTTTGCATGAGAAATATCAAAAAGATCGTCCAATTCTCCAACGAAAATTTTTTGTTTTCCTCCCGCACTGGCCCTTTTAGCCGATTTTTGTAAGTACCTACCTCCACTCTGCATAAAGTTTATCTAGATGTTTAACACAATGAAAATCCTGACGTGTTGGAATGCGAGCTTTATCCCAAAAAACTGACACCTCTTTTATTGTTAATTTAGAACTTTCATGTACACTTAGCTTCACTTCACGAATGTTATAAAAGAGCACTTGTAATACCTGTCTATTAGACATCATTTGTGACGAATAGTGTCCAACTAAGAAAATGAAAGTATCCTTTCGTAAAAGTCTAACATCAGTCATCGTTAAATACTTTTTCAAAAAGGAACGTACACTAGAACTTATAATGTCACCTCTGTAAAACAGAGTTGGAAGCTGACATGAAAACCTACCGTAGGTGCATTATATTATATTTCCAAACTTATAAATATTCCGAAACAAATAATTTTTAGGAAATAATTACACCAATAAAACATGAGAAAAGAGGTAAACCGGTCCAGGTAGGTATTTGTATTGTAATTACAATTCAAGTGTATTGCCCCAAAAAAAATTCACCCCCTATAGAAATGGGCCATTCGTTTCTCTTTCGTTCGCTTTGCTAACTTGAGCAGTTATCTTTCTAAATTCGGGTGGTGTTGAGTGACTGAAACTTGTGGAAGATACTGTGATTTGATTTATCTATAATACATATCTGTAGAACTGCTAACTCTGCTGTTCATGTAGCACAGATTTCTGTAAAAAAGTTACGTCGATTTAAACGACCAATATTTTTTGCTTTGTTATGACGATAAAGTATAACTGTGCTGCATTTTCACTTTGTGGTCTTAATACAAGCTTAACTGAATAATCTTGGCATATTAAATCACTGTATTTTTTTGTAATTAAATGAACGTTTAATGGTTGCATATTGTACCGTATTGTGTAAACCAGAGTATCTTGCCATTTCAAGGCGTGGTACACACCGAATCCATATCTTTTTTTATTTTAATATATTAGCGAACAGCATTTAACTTCCCATACCTCTATATGTCTAATCATTACCTTAATTTACATACCATTTTTCTTGTGTTTATTACTCGTTTCATAAACAAAATTTAATGTAGTTTTATTATTACCTAAAATAATTTCACTATTATATTTATATCTATATATTGCATATATCTATCTATTTATGTTCAACTTTTATAACCAGTTGAGTTACTTTATTAAATAAATAATTTATTAATTAACTTAATTAGTTATGTAATTAAGTAACTATTCGCCATTTGCGACCAAATGGCGAATAGTTACTTTCTATTATTTGTTGCGTTCTATTATTTAATTAAAGCTCATTTAATTTTTTAATTTATTTAATTCTAGTAAATGCTTTAGTTTTGCTTCTTTTAAATTTCAAATTTGATATCTTTCTCAAGCGGGAAATTCATACATATTTTGTTGATTTCAAATTTTATTGAAAAGATAAACCTGATACTAGTAATTTTTCTTCTCTAAATTGAGGAGACGACCGAGAAATAATTCCTCTCTGAAAAAATTATACTTCTTTACCAATAGAAGAGTTCTTATATACCTTAGAACTCACATTAAATTGTTCATTTTTTCAATGCAGTAATACATATTACAAATAAACATATGGCTGTGCAATGGGTTCACTAATATCCAGTACAATCGCAGAATTAGTACTAGAAGATTTACAAAAAAACACAATTCCAACATAAAATAACATAAACTATAAAATTCCATTTTGAAAACGTTATGTTGATGATTGCATAACTGCATTTCCAACTGAACATAAAAATTCGATTCTAAATAAATTTAATAGTTACTTACCGTCCAAAAATACAATTTACAATTGAAAACGTATCAGAAAATAAGATAAATTTCTTAGACTTAACTCTTATAAATAATAAAACAGAAATATTAACTGAATGGAATACAAAAACAATAACATGGTCTGGTAGATATACCAATTTCAACTCAAAAAACCCTTACAACCATAAAAAACTGTAATAATTGGTATTGCAGATATATCAATAAAACTAACGTCTGTCATTTTTAGAAAATAATGCATAGAAAAAGCAAAAAATGTTTTTATAAATAATAACTATCCTTTTTCTCTAATCAACTAACTTTAAAAATTAATTAAAACTGTAATATAATCAATCGTTTTATTGCTACCACCCCAAGATAAACCCTCTAAAAATATATACATATATATATATATATATATATATATATATATATATATATATATATATATATATATATATATATATATATATATATATATATATATATATATATATACGTATATTAGCTTTGAAGTTCTTTGCTATTCACATATTTGTTTTGTGAAAAGTAATCTTGGGTTTGTAGCATTTCATTACACGGAGAAATATGCAAATAGACGAATAATAAGGAAGATACACTTACCAGTCTAATATCTGGACATACACACTTCCGTCAAAAACTGATGTCATAAAACGTCACTGCAAGTGTTGGATTATTAATATTTTAAATTCAAGTATAAATGATCAATGAAAAAAGTCGTACACCACTCTGAAGATCCTCAATGAAGGTGAAAGAACTTGTACAACTTCTAAGTGGTTCGTTTCCGTGTGTGTCCAGATATAAGACTGGTAAGTGTATCTTCCTTATTATTTGTCTACTTGCTTATTTCGCTATGTAATGAAATGCTACAAACCCAAGATTACTTTCCGCAAAATATATATGTATATATGTCAATATATTACATGTTTATGTACTTTTACTTTCTATTATTGTTTTCTATTTCTGATTTATTTGTTTTATGTTAGAATTACATTATTTTATGTTTAATTTCATTTCCTTTTTGTTTGAATTATATTATGTTTATGTTTCTTTTGGTTTAATATGTAGATAACATAAAGTATTACAAATTGTAAGACATAATTATTGTTAAAATAATATAAAATTATTAATTAATGAACTGACCTAATCATCTTTTTATGCCTTTTATTACGTTTTATTTTTGCATGTTAGGGAATTATTCTGATGAGATTCTCCTAATATTTTCAGACTTCTGACAAGTGGAGGTAATTCAAATCTGCGTTCTAATTTAGATAAAACCGAAAGCGGCGCTAACGAAGGCAAATGGTACACGATAATTACGTAATGACATTTTGATTATTCAAAATGATAACAGAGCTTTTTAACTAATAAATTACCTGTTGTGTGCAGGTGGATTCATTGTTGTCGAAAGGAGGCATACCGGAACACAGAGTCCGACCCATCATGGAATAAGCAAACAGCATGATCACGCCTGAAATTAAAAAGAGGTGATTAGAGCTACTAAAAAAAAGACTGTCTAATTTAAACGGCTTCATTATTTTTAGCCAGATAGTAGGTAAGGTTTATATTATGGATTATGAGGTTAATTAGAATGACTAGTTTTACTTATTGATGTTTTTTACGAAATCCTGAAAAAATAAGAATGGAATATAATTACATAATATTTCTCATACAATAATACATCCGTTTCGTTTATTTGGTGACAATAATATCGTGATATTTAGGATGCCGAGTAGCCAGAAAATAACGTCAGTGTATGAAATCGCTGCATATCCTTTTAATGACTACGATTTAACACAACCTACTCTACAGATAGCCGTGCTGAGAAAAAGGCAACGTCTCCTTACACTCGACAAGAAGTCTTATTCTAAAGTAAACAGACAACCATTTATCGATCGGAGGTTTTCCGTTACTTTTACAGAAGTGTAATTCTCGTAAACTTCTATCAGTTCATTGGCGCTCATATTAAGATTGAAAGCAAATGTCAGGTATCATCAGGTTTGAAGATGTGTATGCTATGCATCATATTTAATTATATCACCGGGTTTAAAATACAATTGACACACAGCACTGCATTTTGATGGTTCCCAATGATCTCTCGGAATTGATCTAAGCAAATTTTGTTTCCATATTTTTTTGGAAAATTGAATGGAGTAATACATAGTTTACCGGATACACAGCATTTACTAGGCATCGTTATATTTAAAATTTACTTAAAAAAGTTTACTCGAATTCGCGTATCTGACATGTAAGAAATAGAGCAAATACATAATTTCGATACAATTGAGCTAATGTGAACTCTAAATAACTAATAATAATAATCACTTATAATACCACAAGAGCTTCAAAATTATCGGGTATTTCCCGATAGGTTCGTTGCAAACAAATGAAGGAGTCAAGTTTTTCAGGTTAAAAAATCACGAGCGCGAAGCGCGAGTGATTTTTCCTGAAAAACTTGACGACTTTATTTGTTTGCAGGGAACCTTGAGGGAAATGCCAGATAATTTTGAAGCTCGTGTGGTATTCGGGGGATTATTTTTCCGTCTGATTCCACATTGTTTTTATTGTACCTTCCTTATAGTCTTCTCCATCCATTTTCTTCATATTGTAAGCGTAATCTTTCATAATGTTTGCCAATTGCGCTTCACTCGTTTCAGCACTTAATGTGTATTCCCTCTCAGTACAAAAAGTAGTAAATTGGTTCCAAACTGTTTTTTTTGCCTTCTCCGTATTAATGGGAACATTTCCTTTGACTTTTTTATCGATGGTGGACAGAGAACAAACTCCAAATCGACTCATTTTCATGCAAAATCTCCAATTTTCACAATTGAATTCAACCTGTCAGTTTGACGTGTGGTTAATTTGACTGGATTATGTTTTGTTGTTTATATATAGCAACTACCAGAGAAAATAATCAAAAAATTATCAGTATAATACCATGTAGGTTGTACCACGTGACGTCGAATGGTGCAATTCTATTGGTCGATATTTGGGTCGGAAAAATAATCAGTACAATTCAGCCTAAACGCCAAAATAAGTGTGCTATAGCCCCGGTATCGTTGAGCACCAAGGTTGTTTGATTACCTTCTACCCAACCGTATTTACCAAGATCTTTGCGAGTCACATTCACGTTTTATATTCCAACATGTATTTCACGCGATTTAACCCTAATAACTAAATTAACACCGAACAATTAATTTTCCACTACACCGTGACCGAATTAATCCGACACGAAACTACATTGTTTACATCCGAATAGCTGTATTGTAACGATTCTCAGAAACCGGCTACCTGTAGAACAGGTTTTGGAATTAGATATCAAAGGATCCCCAGCTTTTCTAACGGAACATATTTGAATTTTCTGAACATATTGCATGTTGTCTTCGATATCCCAATAAAAATAATTGTCAAGAAAACCCAACTAAAACCTTCCCTATGAGATTTTGAAATTCGATTTGATTTTATTTGATTTTACCCATTATACCTTCTGGAGAGTGTTATGGTATGCACATTCTTATGATAATAAATGATAAATTAAAGATCATCCCGGTCTTCATATAATCTTTAAATATATTATCTTCTTCATATATTATTTTTATATATTGCACAGGTCTAGAGGGTTTTGGTGCCGGAGTATTTGGAGCTGATTTCATATGTATTTGATGCCTTGACTTTAAATATGGCATTAGTCTTTGCCAAGGAGCTCAATTTCATAAGCTATACCATTTTGGTGCAATATACGTTACACTATTGTAAATTAAGTCCATGGATCAAATAAAAAAACTAAAGATGGAATTTTTATTATTATATTATGCAAATATTATACAAAGATAGAGGAAAAAGTCATCGATGAACCCAACTAGTCACTGACTACTTTGGAAGCTTCTTTTCCGAAGTTACTCAACTTTTCTTCCTTATATGTGCGAAGCATGATCCGTTCTTATCAAGAGCCTTAACGTGCTTCATAAGACCCAGTTTGATATACAGTGGAGGAATGATGATTTTCACACAAATCACCCATGCAGGTTTTTTTCTTTTCCCGGTAGTCCACTGTCGCAAATGTTCTGTACAAGTTTTACAGACCTGATGCGGTGCCTAGGTTTTATCTTGAATCCCAAGCCTAAAACCAAAGTATCCATGATAAGCTCTCTTTACAAAGTCAGTAACAGTTTTTCTGTTTTCTTTTAACGTATATTCTCCGCATATGTAGCAAAACACATCAGGATGATTTACACACAACTTCTTCTACTTGTACTCATTTTATATCTATTCAACAACGTAAATACAACAAGCTACAACACAGTACCGTCAACCGGGGCATCCCGGGCACTCAATAACAATGGTAAGAAAATATGCAAAAACGACGGGGTCCTGGTATTATCGGAATTACACCAAAGAGGACCTTGAAAAGGCGGTGGATGCTGTCACGACAAACAGTTTATCCTGCTTAGCAAGGGTGATTACCTTCATAAAGGGCCCAAAAAAATATAATTGGCAATTTTAGAAAAATTATCCATCTGACAGATCCAGGTTTTTGCACAAACAATTTACGTGTTTAAAGTTAGTCTAACCCGCAACGCAGACGAATACAAAATTTTTCCATTTTTGTACTGTTTTACGGGCGCCATTTTGTGACAATTGGCTGTTTAATTCATATAGAGTTAGTCTTACGAATAAATGTAATGATATATTTTTTGTAGGCAATTTTCTTCCTAAACTGCAAATTTGAAACCACTATTTTTGCGATACTATTAACGAGAGATTGCACCAATCATAATATAATGTATCATTAATTTATGATTATAGAATGTTTATATTGATTAATTAAACTTCTTCAGAATTATATCAAGAGCAAAGAAAGTATGAACTAGAACAGCAACAAAGGAAGAAAAATGATGAATTAAAAAAGATTGTTCAAGAATGGAAACAAAGCAAACATATCAGTGAGCAACAAGAAATTGTAGACCGAAGAATTATGGAGGAACAGGAGAAGAAAAGAAGGTGAAAGACAGGATAAAGTTATATAATACTAGACTCGATAACCTTTTTAGTGGTGACGTCACAATGCCTATTATTTGGCATTACTTCATAGCTAACAAAATGCCTTCATCAATATGACCTTACATAAAGCGATATTCTGGCGTCTGAAATATTTAAGACCTTTCAAACACCAGGTAGTTAAATAAAAGAGTTGGGAATGGATTGTAATTATTAGAATGTAATCAATAATATTGCCCTTTAGAATAATATACTAAATAAATAAATAAACGGTGTTATGGCGGACGCTCCAAGCAGATAGCCTCGTCCAGGGACGAGGCATTGAAAAAAGACGGCGAGCTAAAAAACCACTGAACAATGAGCGGTGGAAATATAAACA
Source organism: Tetropium fuscum (assembly GCA_964058915.1). Taxonomy (NCBI): domain Eukaryota; kingdom Metazoa; phylum Arthropoda; class Insecta; order Coleoptera; family Cerambycidae; genus Tetropium; species Tetropium fuscum. Next base: position 61,935 of record CAXKVY010002380.1, read on the forward strand.
ACACCGGTCTTTGGGGCTATAATAGTTCGGACAGTTAGGTGCATTATAAAGAATCCGGCATACTGTTGGTTGCCTATGTGCCTACATGACGTCACACTAAAAGAGTCTATTATTAAATATCCAACTACAAGGGTATTTATTATTTTGTTTCTGTTTAGAAATATTTGCAGCCTGTTTAGGAAAGCGGATAAATCATTTTTTAAATGCAAGCACACCTAACCATGACAACAATTTGGCATTACGCAAACGGTATACCTATGACATTGCAACTATAGTATTTTACTTGAACTTTGATTTGGAACACATGGCAACCCGAGTAAAATCGTATCGATACTCTTAATTTTTAAACCAAAAATGTTAACTAACTTTAATATATGTTTCTTTAATTTATCATTTACTACCATCAGAATAATATGCATATGATAACACCCTCCAAAAGGCATACTCATGTCTGAAAATCTGTCACTACCTGCCGGTCTAATATAAAAAGGTACAGTACGGGCATATTTCTCATCAATACAACTGAATTCATCAATATGATATGAAGAAAACAATATTTTCATCCCCTTTGTTTTTAACACATGTAGCTTCTTTAATAAGTTTCCTAAATATCTGTATAATAAAATTAGGTACCTATCACATGGATATTCACAATAATGATGTTCATTATAGAGGTTTATTGAGCATGCCTCACCAAACATAAACATTTTGAAGGTTATTTACTTGTAATGTTGTTACTGTATAACAAGTTGGATACCAAATATAAAAACATGTTCATGTTTAGTTTTCGGAAATAAATAAAATAATTTTTTCCAGAAAATTTTATTAATTTGTAGTAGCTGTTTTCTGTTTCAGACTGTCAAGCTCATTGGCACGTATTTGCCTAACGGTGGGAAGCGACTAGTATCAATATATACGTCACTTTTCATTACACACAACGAACCAAATATCCCCGAAGCGTAAGGCGGAACTGGTGTCTCGTCTATCCCCTGAGACTGCCTTAGGTGGTAATAAAGCACTTCTAATTCTCTGTCGTGTCTTTGGATATAAGCCAAGACAGTATACGCAGAATATACCGATAGCAACCCGTAATACGACTTCTATAACTCGCCTTTACAAGTGTTAAATATACCATCTTGGCAAGTAATTGTGAGTATCCCTCGGACTTATATTTCAGTTACGCTAACTTTAAGAGTGCGATGGTTCTCCACATCTTGCTATGGACATTCTCTAAGCTAAAGAAGCTACGCCCTCATCCATAACCGTGGAGTGAACGATTTGTGATCGAAACTTCTACTCAGATGTATTTCTTTTTCGAGTTTCTTCTCGTACATCAACTTGTCGTCGCTCTTCCTCTTTTCGTGAACAGGACGGCCAGCATATTGGTAGCATATACCTAGTTCTGCCCCATTCCTCCTCATTCTTCGTCTTATTATTATTATTATCATTACTAACATCATTAACAAAATAGGCAGTAAACAATTTTGCAGAAAATATTACGTTAATACTGTAACGTTAATATAAATAATTTTATGATTTCCCTGGAAATATTTATACTAATAGTACCTACATATCCACTTTGTTTTATTAAACGCTTGTTTGTTGTGTAATTTCGCGGATGGATACGTTCCCTGTACTTTATGCGAATGCGAATTATTTTAGAGAAATCTCACAATGAATCAGGAAGGCAACATTGTGAGAGTTAAATTATGTTTAATTATTTTTCGTGATGTTCTAACAAGGAGGGTGCCTGTATACTTCGAAATTCCTTGTTTATGATTCCAGGTAGAATGTTCAAAGGTCATGCCGTTGTTTCATATTATATTTGTTACTGCCGCTGAAAAACTAAAATATTTTACAATAGGGAGCATGAATCAATTTTATTACCTTTATAACTACCGATTTTTATGTAACGACCTGCTTCTGTTAATAATTCACGCGTTTCACGCCAGAGCCGCCATATTAACTGACGTGTGACGTCAAAGTATTTGTTTATTTTTACATCTCTATTTGGGAGTCTAGTACAGTGCGTTTCCATTGTGTTATTATTCATCTCTAAAGTAAAACATGGTTCACATGGCAGAAAGATACATCCAAATATCCTTAAACTTCATTCCTTTCTTCGCAAATCAAGCTGCCGATTTTAAACGTCAGCAGGATAATGGTCCAGCTCATAAGGCGCGAATTGTTACTCAATATTTAGATGACGAGGGTATTGAGGGAATATTATGGCCAGCGAATAGCCCAGACCTCAATCCGATTGAGCATCATTTACGGGATGTACTTGGAAGACTCTTACGTTACCTATAAATAATGCAGCTCAGTTGATTGAGGTACTACAAGACGGAATGGAATCAGTTTCCCCAGGATATTATCACAAATCTAGTTTACAATATGCAGCGACGATGTGCTATAGGCCAGAGGAGGCAATACGCATTATTAAGTTGTATCTTCTATTTTTCTGCTTATTTTATTATAATAAAGTTAAATATGTTTTTATATTAAGTGATTAAATTATTAAAACGCAATACTTTACGCAATCCCTTGTAACTTTTTTAATAAATGCACTACATCGATGAATCAAAAAACAAATTATTCACAAAAAATCACTCTACAAGACTAATATGATTTAAATATTATATTTAAATGTAAAACATGTACAGGATGTTCTAAACTTATCCTTATTAACACGTCATTCTTGAACACCCTGAATACTCATAATTCGAATAAATTTGGCCCATATTTTACTGCCTACAGAGCAGTTGTAGTAACTCACCCTCCCCTGCAAAGGTGACCTGATTCGGTTGCGTAGAAACAAAAATATCGTAAATTAAATTTAAGGAAAGGTCATGGAAATCGGCCTATGATTTTAGTCTGAATATAAGCGATACGTGCGTTTCGGCTCTCCCTGTAGATAGGTACCTACAGGGCCCTGCTCCGCTGGCATTGTCTTAGCATCGGCAGAAAAAGTTAATGACTAATTTTAAACTTGAGCCTTAAGCACCCACCACAGTCGTTAATACAAAACTTGGTTTTATTGCTTTCATTTGTGGTTTTCTGCATAATTATAATGGCGCCCGCTGTAAATCATCTAATGTTTAGTGGCCCCCTTAGATCCTAACGAACAGTAACTACTGTGCAATCCCGTAATGTTCCATAAAAATACGTCCAAATAAAAATACATCAGTGGATCTCGCCGCGAGACATTTCTCTGCGTGTAGATTCCCCGATGCCCCGGTGACTAAGCAAATTTCAGATTGATATTAACGATACGGGTGTATATGGCTTAACAATAACACCACGCTTGTAAAATGTTCATTCAGATCACATTTATGTTTATGGGAAGTTTATGGGATACTTAAGGTTTGGACCCTAAGTATCCTTAAATATACTTAAGGTTTGGACTTAAGGTTTAAAAAAAGTTTAAGTACAAAATCAAGGACAACCCTCATGATGGATAAACCAAACATAACTTTTCAAAAAATAAACATAGAACAACAACACATTTTTTAGTTGCGCGAGTAAAATTTGCCATTTTAGGAACATGTATATCTAAACCGAAATCAGTTGCGTTTCTAAAATGGGATTATATCTCCAAGCACAGATCCACAAATGAAATAACTGGCTTCGTTGTCTGATACACCGCAAGCTTCGTGAACCCATCTCTGGCAGGATGTGCACCGAATCCACTAGTCACCAGGTTTGCTGCTTAGAAAATCGACTTCACATGGCAAACTTCACATGGCAGACTTCAAAGCACATGTCAAAAATATCCCATTTTATAAGCACATGGCGAGTTTCATTTTATGAACATGTAAACAAACAATGCCTGTATGTTTTCGAAATAAGAATATAACCTTAAAATTTCATACGTTAAGTGGTCGTTTATGTCCTAGCAACTGATAAAAAAATTATCGCCGTCATCTCATTGGGCCTAAAGACAAAAAGCTTATGTTTGTAGATCAATTTTTTTAACAAGAAAAGAGTTAAAAACTTAAAACTCGCCTAGAGGCGTTGCACCAGCGCTGCATGTACTATAAAATAGTTAGGGTATCCCGTTTTACCACAGTATCCCATTTTAGATAAACCAGTCACTCAATCAAGAGTCACTATTTGGCAATGATTCATCTTCTGTTAATGTTAATTATACTACCAATAAATCAAAGCTATTTTGTTATCTATATTTTAGATTCGTTGGTGCGGTCCTGGCAATATTACTGTTCACTTGCATGCCTCGTGTATTTACTAAGTGGGTGACTATTTGTTGTGAATACACTTTAGCTTATTAGTTCGAAATGGAGACATTAGATACCAAACGTAGATATTCTATATATTGTTTAGTGCCGCAATGCAGTATTAGAGAGATATTATAACACCGAGAAATATTTATTAAAATATTTATTTTATTACCAGTGGGTTAAACTACTAAATCAAAAACGAAGAGGGCTGATTCAGTTTATTATTAGCTCTCTAATAAATTCGCTTCCAACAAAACTTTATATTTTTTAAAAACATTTCACCCCCTTTCGAAAATTTAAGTCGTGTGAGGGTAACTACAAAGGTTTTTCTTATTCCCTATATATCCGAGATGTACTGTAAATGAAGTTGACCAATATTGTTGGTCACATGTTGAATATGGCCGGAATAGAAAATTCTAAGATTATGTAAACTGGTAACTTTGCAACATAGCTTTTAATCATAAATTGGATGCTATGAGACGAATGTCAATAATTTCTAATTCCTTATTTACAATCACCAGAAATTTTTAATTCCTTGCCCTCACTATATATTCGGAAGAGGTTTGGTTTCTCACGATACATGAATAATAGCGCAAACTCTCTAACTGCTTTAAATACTTTCTGCTTTAAATAACTAAATAAATTGATAAAAATGAGACCGAAAATCTTTGTAGATGGTCATACTATACCTGGCACTGCAAACATGAAGATAAACCACACGATCCCCAGCGTGTGTTGAGATATGATGAAGCTCGTCCAATCTTCTATACAGACAGCGGCTGTTATGTTTTCGTTTTTGATAGGGTACACGTCGACTCTGAGCGAATTAATCCATAAAATCGGCGAAAAGAGAATAAGTGACGTAATCCATAATGAGATTATAACAATCACTGTCGTTGTTTTGTTAAAACACCTGTAGACCATTCCAAAAGGTCTGGTGATGGCAAGGTATCGATCAATGGCCATCGCCGTTATCGTGAAGATGCTCGACGCAACTGATATACCTGCAAAAGTAACTAAATAAATATATTATTTTCTCATCGCCATATTAATTAACACCTTCATGTTACAGTTCAGCGTAAATACAAATAATCAAACATCCTTTATTTCACCAGGCATATACTAGATTCGAGTTACCTGGCTCTCATCACTACACCGTAGGCAAAAGAAAGGACAAATGAACCAAAGCAACCCATTCAGTCTATGCCGACTAAGCAATTTAACGCAGGCGAGAGAACTAGATCCATATAGCCGCCATTTGCTTTGCTACTACCCATTAGACATCAGAAATTCCTAATGATATGTAGCGTCCTGCAAAGCAGGCATCTAGAGTAGCGGCCTCTAGTGCTGGTGCGCTAAACTACACAATGAATAGATTTACAGGACAGAATTACTCAGAGGGCAATGAATTTGGTTATTACAATTTTATTCTTTCTATCAATTATTTCACTAGGCGAAGTTCTTTTGTTAAATTCGTGTTACATTATGCACCTTTACGTGAAATTGGTTTCGTTTCTTTATAGTAATAAGAAATAAATTAATAGTAAAAAAATATTTTTAAAAATTAGCTTTTATTGAAAGGAACTAAAAAGAAAAAAATAAACTTTGAATTGATTTAAACCCATCAGTTTATTAGGTTACACAATTTATAAGATATAAGTGGTTGTCGCGAGAACCAATTTTATAAAAAATATATTATTTTTTTTCTTAGAATTATGTCAACATCAAGTTACATATTGTATTCTTGTTTATCTACACAGTTAAATCTCGCGACAAGCTTTTATGTCATATTTTTTTAAACAATTTTTTGGGACAGTATTGGAGCCTTTCTTACACTCTACAATATGATTTTTGAATTTTCGGTCTATCTTTATATTTACGAACTGGACCGCCGAATGAATTTTTGATTTGATTAATGATTTCTGACGTCATTTTCCACATTACATCAAATGCCCATGGTTAAGATCTGTGAAAGAGCCACTAAACCTCACGTTCTTAAGTATTTCTATTGAAAAATGTAAAAGTTACAGATTATACATTGAAATCGTAAAACACACTTTTTTCGTTTTTGCAGTATAACTACGCGAAAAATAAACTGATTAACAAAATAAACGGATTAACAAAATAAACGGATTAACAAAATAAACGTTACACTGCCAAATTTGCTCAGATTTTGGAAGAGAATAAATCTGGATTGCCGCCGCCTATTTAGTTTCTGTTTGAAGTGTTAGCTAGTACAATGAACTAGCTACTTAATTGAAGTCTCTCAGAATACTAGGTTTTGCGAGTTATGCAGAATTGGTTCAACTTTGATGCAACCCTGTATATTGAAACTTTGCCTGGAGTCGATTATCTTTATCGTGCTTTATTAACTGCAGTTTTAACTTCAACATGAGGCCTGAATTTTGCGCGTCGGTTTACCAGTAAAAAAGGTATCAATGCAAGGCTAAACATGGATGTTTTTTGCGGTTACTGTGTAAATAAGGCAAATCAACAAAAATCGCAAAAACCGTTTCGAGATATGAGGTTCTAATTTATGACATTCATGTTGAAATCCAGAGAAAAAATTTTTGTTGAAATGGGACGATGGCGAAATTTCAGAAATTTAGCACTGTTTTATTTTCCGCCCTGTAGAAACTTTATATGAAACATGATTTATATGATCAGTTTAATTTTGCGATAATTTTATTAGCATAGGTTGAAAACAAATTTAATAACGAATAAATTTCCTGGGACTCTTTTTGCAATCCGACCATTATTACGAAGAGAGAAAAGAAAAAAAAGAAAAAATTGTTGTTTTTTACTAGTTGATAAATAACAGTTAATAGGCCAAGCTACAGGGGCTTGTTAGGACATTAAAAAATAATAGGTAACGATCTGTGCAGGATTTTAAAGTATAAGACATAGATGAAACCGTATATAAATTACACAGCCCATTAAGTATTGTTTATAAAAAAATTGCGTCCGAAAAACTGTAAAAAAATGCAAAAAAAGTTTCTTAAGTTTCTAACAATAACTACAAGTAAGTGCAAACATTTTTACTACAATACGAAAGTTGTAGAGGGTTGAAGAACCTACAAAATGCATTTTCAGCCAAGAAAAACGCAGAAACCTGCGAAAATGGACCGTTTTACTGAAAATGCGTAACTTTTAAGCTACGGCGTCCGTGTTTCACGTATAAGAGTAACTTTAAACATGTAAATTATTTGTAAAAAAAACTGGATCTGTCAGATGGATAGTTTTGTTACAATTGCCAATTAAATTTTGTTTGGCCTTTTATGCAAGTAATCAACCTTGCTCGGACGGTGGGCCGATCGTAATTTTTACAACGGTTTTGGAAACTTCAGAATATTATCTAAAATTTCTATATTCTACTTGTACGTTATAATGATGGTTTAAAACACGTGCGAACATTGGAATAAAACGCAAGAACTTGCGCCGGACTTTCACTAGCAGCAATCCGATATATCGCACTACACTTATATTTAACTTCCTTGATAGTACAAAATAATATATCAATAATACGTTCTATTCTACTAAAATTACTACACTGTATAGATAAAATATTTTTTTTCGTCTTATATTTTTTAAATAAAAGAGTGGTTGGTACAGAAGGGACATGAAATAAAACTATTGATAATATTGCGGAATTGTTAATTTTGTTACTTAGCAATTTAAGTAGAAATGGCTATGAATATATCTTTTGTAAACTTGTAAAATGCAAAAGATTAATACTTATAGTAGTTATAAAACAAACAGCAAATTTTGACCTAAGCCAATCGGAGCGTAAATATTTAAAAAAATATCTTTGTATTACTGGCAACATGCGTTTTATAGCATGGACGTCAAATCAAACTGGCATATTCCAATTTTGAATGAACAACTGTGTTAAATAGTAGAGTGTAGGAGAAAGTCTCAGAGAAACCACGAGCCTTTTTAATAATGAAACCTTCAAAGACAATTATTGTTTTTTTCCTAGTGTACGAAACAATATTATACACTCCGATATTTAATGGCAATTTATTTACTAGGCACCAGGGTTCAATTTTTATAAGGCCGGATGGAAGCATATCCCTGTCGTAAATTAATTTTATATTACAAAATATTTTTAATTCTTCAGCATACAATAATGAGGAAAAACTGAGATCTGAGATCAATGTTGATGTCATTTATTAAGATATTAAAAAATAAGGGACCAAGAACAGATCCCTGTGGAATTCTTGATGTGTTACAAAATTGCGCCTATGAAATAATTAATTTGCCAGGAAATTGAAGTGGTTGAAAAAACGAAATTTTTACTAATGTAAAATGATTGCCCTTTGGCGGTAATAATAGTGTTAAAATTTGATTGAACTTGACTTGAAAGACGTATGTATGGTATTAAGAAATTAGTTTTATTTTCGAATGCACTAATTACAAAATAATTCTATGGCATGTTTAGACATTAGACATTATTGTCATTAAAAGCGTATTATGTAAATAATTGCTCCCTTAAAGTAATGATAATATTTCATATTTAAATGTAACAAGAAATTAGTGAGGCCAAAGAAGCCACAGCTTTTACGGCTTTAGCCTACTTTCGTTCTTTTAATTGTAACTTGTCACGTGTTTCTACGAGTTGACAGTGATAAACCGTTGGTTAATTTATCACGTGAAAAAAGTAATTCAAAACTGCCGGCATTTTATTAATCAAAATAATTAAATATTAAAAGTTTTAAGAGCAAGCTCTTTCTAGCAGATGTTCTTAATAGGTATCGTGACTAGTAAAATATCTACACATCATTCGGTACACTATGAATTATTTTAAAGGCATTATTTTTGGAGCATTCCGTTTGTTGTCTATTATTGAAATTACTTAACTAAGCATCAATTGCTGTTTAATCAACATTTAACCGAGTCCCTTTTAAAAGGACCATGAAGAAATCTGTATTATTTTATAACTTGAACTAAGACAGTTACTACCTTTAAAACCCCATTTGTTATTATAAATATCCTTCTGATATTAGTTTTTGCATCAGGTATTTGCACTTTCAAAATATCGCCATTGCCACTGATATCATCAATTGCCATTTTAACCAATTCATCGCCACAGAATGACCAACACTAAATAAAAGCACGACCTGAAGAAGAAAATTGCTCTTAATATTTGACATTAGCTTAGAATTTGTCAGTGTTTTCTATACTTTCTAATATAAAAGGAAACACCCCATATTCCCAAAACACCCCAATTTATTGTTATTCAAATGCTATCATTAATCAAATAAACCCTGTAAGATATACGTAATACCATTGGAGGGTCCTAATATCTTAATATAACATACAGTTATGAGGATCGTTTCAATTGCTTCGTAAACAAAATTTATGGCAAATTGAAATTTGATATAAAATTAAACTTTGGGGCTCCACTGGAATTAATGCTTTATTGTTTAGCCAGATATGAACTCCGAGAATGCTCTCAAAGTTATTATTAAAAGCATTAATTAGCCCTGGCTTGAAATCGGGTAAAGTACAAAAATACAAGAGGATTTCCATTAAGAACATATTTTATATATGACATAGTAATACCTAATGATTTAAACAGGGTGTTTCTAAACCGATGCGAAAGATTTTAGGGGGCGATTTTTCACCAAAAATTAAGGTGGGTCTTTCATAATAATTGTTGTCCAAAACCCCTTCACCTCCAAGCTACAGCCCTCTAAAATTGGGCAAAAATGTTTTTATTGATTCTCTTCACTATGGAATAATTTCGAAGAATTAAATTTTAAAATAATTTAAAAAAGAGGTTATTAATCTAGATAGGGGGGCATTTTAGCTGGGACATGGTGTATATATACATTTAAACAAAAAAAAATACATATTGTGTTACAACAATTACTTATGTTACATATTAGGTTACAAACAATATTTAAAAAAGACTGTGAATGAGATAACGACCGGAATTCTTAGGTGAATAAACTTTATAACATGTTATGTTCTAATAAAAATTCAATGGGTAATAGAACCAAATATATTTGATTTTCATATACAGCTTTTATCTGCTGTTTATATTACCGAAAATATGTTCTATTCAATGATTGCTTTGGGAAACGTGTCAGCTATTAAATTGGATTTTAAACGTTTACTCGTGTCGATAAATTTGTAATACCTTGGAATATTGTACAATAATATTCTTATTGCATTCCCCAATTGATTCATTCAATTGGCAACCGTCAGGCGTAAAATATATAGTCTTGTCATGTAATTTGTTGCTGGTGTAGATAGATAGATAGATAGACTTATTTAACCACATTATATAAACATTTTTACATTTCTAGCAGGTAAAAAACAAAATGTTAGAACATTGTGAGTAGATACTAAAATGTAGAATTAACTAGAACTACATTAGAATAAGTAAATAATATATATATATATATATATATATATATATATATATATATATATATATATATATATATATATATATATATATATATATATATATATATATATATATATATATATATATCATATAATCATCAACAGAATAAAAACAGTGCAATAGTAGTATATTTTTGATAGCAGTTGATATGACTGGACCAATTTAAATTGTCATCCAACTTAAATTCGGGGAGCTTAACGCGTTTCGGGCTCGTGATGCTGTGGTTTGTAGTTTTAACTAATTTCACAGATTTGTTCTCATTTAGTTTAAGTTTGTTCGATGAGAACTACATATCTGTACTTTTTATAATTCCACCGAGATTTTTCAATAGAACAAGATATTTTAAATTTTACGTTATTATAGCTGTATCGTCTGCGAAAAGTATACATTCCTGTGATTAATGAAACGGTTAAAATCATTTATAAATATTATAAATAGCAGCGGTCCCAAGACTGACCCTTGGGGTATACCATATTGTATGTTACTTATATCTGAAGTAATATCATCAATGCTTACGCATTGTTTTCTATTACTTAGACGTGATTTAATTAGTGACAACGTATGTAGATGTACCTTCGTGAACTTCAATAATATGTGTCAATATAACTTTCACGGATGGAGCATTATCCGGACCTATACTAATTACCAAATTATAATTAATTAATTAATAGCTTGCCTATTAATTTTTGCTCAGCGTTCTTAAACGGAATCCCGACGAAATGCAGAACATGATCAGGGAGATCACAAATTTTAGATATAGTGGATTCACATACCCAAAATCAGGAACCAATTATTGTATTCTTTATATATTCTATAACTATCTACCCTTTAGAACCAATAATAATAATAATAATAATAATAATAATAATAATAATAATAATAGCCTCCGGGGAAAGGGATTTACAACAGTCCCTCCGAGTGGCGCAAGAGTACATAGCGGATATTGGTATGGAGTTTGGGTTGGATAAATGTGCACTGATTCATCTCAAGAGAGGACGATGTGGGGACTACGGAGATGATGCGCAGCTAGTAGACGGAGGCATCTTACACCACCTTGATGCCGGAGAGACGTATACCTACCTGGGTGTGCCACAAAGTCACATCCAGGAGGATTACAAAATATTATATAGGGATTATATAGGATTATAAATATTACAAAAGACGCGGCAAGTACCGACACTTGCTCCGACAGATCTGGTCCTCAGAGCTGACGGGGTCCAACAAGGTGTCGGCGACAAATATGCTTGCCGTTCCGATTCTACTCTACTCCGTTGGAGTAATAAAATGGACACAGGAGGAGCTGCAGCAACTCGACGTAGGTACCCGCAAAATGATGCATCTCTGTCGCAGTTTGCATCCGAGATCGTCCGTTCCGCGGTTATATCTCCCACGACAACAGGGAGGCCGTGGACTCTTGGGATTGGAGTGTCTCCACAACAGAATAACTCTGAACACGGCCTGTAAGATTATCAGGAGTTCGGATCCCCTACTCCTCATGGTCAAAGACCATGAAGGAGCTGGCGTAGGAGCTTTTATATATAGGGCAGCACAAAGAGCAGCTAATAGCCTAGGTCTCGACTTCGACACCGAGCGGAATAATCCAAACTCGGTCACCGAGTTGGACCCTGCTCGGTTGAAAGCCCACCTTCGGGCTGCTGGAAATACACTTCGTTTTCAGCAGCACAGGGATAAGCCATTGCACGGAGTCTACTATAGAAATATAGAAGACTTAGGCTTATCTCGAAAGCTGACCTTTAGCTTTTTGAGGTCAGCTGGGCTGAAGTCAGAGACTGAAGGTTTTATATTAGCTTGCCAAGATGGTGTACTGAACACCCTGGTCTACCGAAGCCGCGTGATGGGTATAGAAGTGCCTGACGTTAGCTGCAGAGCTTGTCGTCAGGCCCCAGAGACCATTATGCATTTGCTGTCAGCTTGTCCAGCATATGCGGTCTCTGCCTATATCCATCGACATAACGCGGCATTACGAGTGCTGTATTATCACCTACGGCACTCGTACGGTATAGATCAGACACCGGTGTTGCCCTATGCTCCGGGGGATATTGAGTCCGTTGTGGGGAATGAGAGGTCCCGGATATACTGGAACTATTCATTCCCCACCGTCAGGCGGATACAAGCCAATAAGCCTGACATAGTCCTCCTCGATCACCAACTCAAGACGATGTTTGTTATAGAGTTTTCGGCTCCGGCTGAAAAGAACATCGTCTTGAAAGAGGAGGAGAAACGGACAAAATATCGAGATTTACTCTCCGAACTCCGCAGGCTGTACCCGGGTTATTCTGTTAAAATGGTGGTTCTTATTATTGGCTCTCTCGGAGGTATGCGACAATCATTGCTCTCAGAATTAAGAACCATCCCGGCATGCCGTCAATCGGCAGAAGTCATCGCTGGGAAGATGCAGAAGGCCGTCATACTTGGCTCGTTGCGTCTACTCAGGACACATGAGTTGCGACCTCAATGACTACTTACCCCGCGGACGTGGGGAGTGGTCGTTGAGTAACGAGGCTGGAGGGACTCTCTGGACTAGTCGGAGGCCAGGGGGGACCGACCAGCACAAAAAAAAAAAAAAAAAAAAAAAAAAAATAATAATAATAATAAGCAGGGGGGGTCACTCAACAGCTCACAGACCTTTGGTGAGTAGCGCCACCACTTACCCTAGCGATGGTGCGAATCGGACCGGTAGCTCACATCCAGGAGGTAAATATTACAAAAGACGCTCTCCGCGGCAAGTACCGACACTTGCTCCGACAGATCTGGTCCTCAGAGCTGTCGGGGTCCAACAAGGTGTCGGCGACAAATATGCTTGCCGTTCCGATTCTACTCTACTCCTTTGGAGTAATAAAATGGACACAGGAGGAGCTGCAGCAACTCGACGTAGGTACCCGCAAAATGATGCATCTCTGTCGGAGTTTGCATCCGAGATCGTCCGTTCCGCGGTTATATCTCCCACGACAACAGGGAGGCCGTGGACTCTTGTGATTGGAGTGTCTCCACAACAGAGTAACTCTGAACACGGCCTGTAAGATTATCAGGAGTTCGGATCCCCTACTCCTCATGGTCAAAGACCATGAAGGAGCTGGCGTAGGAGCTTTTATATATAGGGCAGCACAAAGAGCAGCTAATAGCCTAGGTCTCGACTTCGACACCGAGCGGAATAATCCAAACTCTGTCACCGAGTTGGACCCTGCTCGGTTGAAAGCCCACCTTCGGGCTGCTGGAAATACACTTCGTTTTCAGCAGCACAGGGATAAGCCATTGCACGGAGTCTACTATAGAAATATAGAAGACTTAGGCTTATCTCGAAAGCTGACCTTTAGCTTTTTGAGGTCAGCTGGGCTGAAGTCAGAGACTGAAGGTTTTATATTAGCTTGCCAAGATGGTGTACTGAACACCCTGGTCTACCGAAGCCGCGTGATGGGTATAGAAGTGCCTGACGTTAGCTGCAGAGCTTGTCGTCAGGCCCCAGAGACCATTATGCATTTGCTGTCAGCTTGTCCAGCATATGCGGACTCTGCCTATATCCATCGACATAACGCAGCATTACGAGTGCTGTATTACCATCTACGGCACTCGTACGGTATAGACCATACACCGGTGTTGCCCTATGCTCAGGGGGATATTGAGTCCGTTGTGGGGAATGAGAGGTCCCGGTTATACTGGAACTATTCATTCCCCACCGTCAGGCGGATACAAGCCAACAAGCCTGACATAGTCCTCCTCGACCACCAACTCAAGACGATGTTCGTTATAGAGTTTTCGGCTCCGGCCGAAAAGAACAACGTCTTGAAAGAGGAGGAGAAACGGACAAAATATCGAGATTTACTCTCTGAACTCCGCAGGCTGTACCCGGGTTATTCTGTTAAAATAGTGGTTCTTATTATTGGCTCTCTCGGAGGTATGCGACAATCATTGCTCTCAGAATTAAGAACCATCCCAGCATGCCGTCAATCGGCAGAAGTCATCGCTGGGAAGATGCAGAAGACTGCCATACTTGGCTCGTTGCGTCTACTCAGGACACACGAATTGCGACCTCAATGACCGCTTACCCCGCGGACGTGGGGAGCGGTCGTTGAGTAACGAGGCTGGAGGGACTCTCTGGACTAGTCGGAGGCCAGGGGGGACTTACCAGCACCAAAAAAGAAAAAAAAAGTAATAATAATATTTATTTATAAATCAAATTACAGGGAGTAAGAAGTTTTAATTATAGTAGCCTTAATTATAGTATTAATTTACAAAATAAATATAGATTTACATCCATTTTAAGTTAAAAAACTTGCGAATGGATGGATACATCTAAATACAATTCAGAAAAATTTACTAGTACCTAATCAAAAAAGAAAAAAGAGAAGAAGAAAGAGAAAAGGAAAAAAAACAAAAGAAAAGATGTAGTAGTTTTACAAAATTTAGTGTTATGTTAATTCTATTAGTCTTTCAATAAGAGATCTTTCGTTCTCTCTCAACTATTTCTTAACCAATTTCTTGAAAATAAATATATTTATGCAATTTTTAATGTTAGAAGGCAAATGATTATACAATCTCTGTCCAATATAAACAAAATGTCTTTTACCTATATCTTTTTTTGCTACATCTAATTTGATGAAGTCATTTCTTTTTGTCGAGTGAAATAAACGTGATCTATAGATTGTAAAAATGCTTGTTTTTATAGAGATACATTAGCATAACTTCAGCATAGATCTGTCTTAAGTCCAATATTTCTGACTCACGGTATAGTTGATCAGTACAAAATCTGATGTTTTTATTTAAGATTATCTTTATAATTTTTGTATGCAAAGTTTCTAACGGCTTCGAATATATTTTCCTTACACCCCCCCATACCATACTGAAATTCGACTCAACATAAGAGCATAATACATTATTTTCAATTGTTTGAAATTAAAAAATGCTTTTACTAATATGAATTTGTATATTAAATGTCGGAGTTTTCTTATAATACTGCTGATCTGAGTATCCCACCTTAGATGACAATCATAATCCCTAAGTATTTAATACTTGTGGTGGAAGAGATTTCGCGGTCATCTAGTGGTATTGTACTAAAATCAGGTAAGTTATTTTTATATGATGTAAATGCTAAGTATTTAGTTTCATCCCAATTTAATGTAAGCAAGTTATTATCAAACCATTTTTTTAAATCTTTTTCAGGTCCGTCGATGCAGAAGATCGTAGATCTTGCCAGATTACACATTCGAAGAATATTGCAGTATCATCTGCGTAAGATAAGATATTGCCTTCTGAAGGTAAAGCAAGTAAGTCATTAATGTATATTGTAAAGGGCCTAGAACTGTACCATGTGGTACCCTACAAGGGACAGTTATTTCGTCACTATCAACACCGTCAATTACTTTTTTCCTTTTCGTTACCTTTTGTTTCCTATTCGTTAGATAGTTACGAAATAGGTCTAAGGCATTTCCACGAATTCCAAAGTTTTCTAATTTATTTAACAGAAGTTCATGACTTACCTTGTCGAAAGCCTTAGCTAGGTCTACGAAGACACATAGCGCTGGTTTACTGCGATCAAGTGCAGTATATAATTTAGAAGTTAGATTAGTTATTGCATATTGAGTAGATATGTTTTCACGAAAACCGAATTGCATATCAAGTAGTTTGTTTGTTCTTGTCCATATAGTTACATAATCTCAACTTTATGATCTTTTCAAATATTTTGGCTAATGCAGAAACCACCGATATGGGTCTATAATTTGACATTTTTGTATTTTCACCATTTTTAAAAATAGGTTTTATGATCGCAGTTTTAAAGTGAGATGGTACATGTCCTGTTTGTAGACATTGATTTATATTATATAAGTGAGGGGATCTATAATAAATGTAAATCAAGATAATGTTTCATGAAGATATCCATTTTTTTTATATACTTCTAGGAAAACATTAAAGACACTTAATAATTAATAAAATTAAATATAATAGAAACAAATAAACGAGTAAATAAGTAACAAAAACACACAAAAGGAAAGTATTTGATCATGGGTGGTACAAAATATTTGTGCTCAATGAAATTGCCTATAATAAGTAACAGTGAAAAATTAGGATAGCTCAGTTTTTTGCAGTTCTTCTTGGTATTCAGCAATCGATTACGAGCGTACGTTTTTCCAGAACGGGGTTATTTTCGCCTTGAATGTAAGCAGAACTGATTTCACAGCGCAATAATAAGGTTTACCTTAGAAGAAACATGGTGGTACGGCGAATATTAACTAAAATTTACTTAGAAAAATAAATTAAATAATATAATAATGAAAACTAGCGTAATAAGTGCACAGTTATATCCATTTCATTACACGTTGAAGAGTACCTACAGAATAGTAATTAATAAGATTAACAAAATATTATTTTAAAGTATAAAGAATTTATTTGGCATCGCAAACAATATTGAACACATATTTGTGGGTGAATGCCATCATTTCCGATTGTTGAGAGCCAGGAGCACTTCGCACGTGTCTAAGACGCCGGAATATTTGTGTAGTAGATGGAACTCGGATGATCATATTATTCCCAGAATTAATTTTATTTGTTTGCCGCTTTCGTAGGTACGGAATACCGACAAATATAGTCAGCTTGGCGCTAATTCCGTCAAGGGGTATCTGGATTACAACTATTATTGTAGAGTGTCTCTTAGAAGAAATCAGTTAATTTCTTGATAATATAATCATCGAGTGATGCATTGTTCTGACTCTATATATGTACTCTCTTGAGTCCTGAATGTAGCATCAAAGGCAGCCTCTCGATTAACTATGAACTCTCATAAGTATTATAAATATCTCCCTTAGAGTTAGAGACTGAACTTCCTTATGCCTGAAAATTGATTGTTTATTTGCTCATTCTAAAACCTTCTCCTCATGTTTTTAATCATAGAAGGCCCCGGTAAATTATTGCACCCTAATTTCGATTATTATTATTATTTTAGACTTTAATTATCATTTCAATAAGACTACATATCTTCGTTATTAATTTCTCTATATTCTCGACAGCTATGACTTGTGACTCGTGGTTGGCAACTGTTTTACTTATTCATTTACATAAACATTTCTTGTTTGAAAATTTTTTTCAAGACTTAAAAAATGTATCTTGGGACGACATATTTTATTTAAATAATTTGTACGAAAAAGTTTTTTGACAGACAATATAACACATATTTTTGATATCCATGCTCCTTATGTGACATCACGAGTATCCAATGCCATATGCCCCCTGGCTCACTCCTGGTATAAAAAAGTTAATGACTGACCGTAATAATGCGCTCTTTAAATTCAAAAAATCTAAACAAGTTACTGACTGGATAAACTATAAGCAGATAAGAAACTTAACTCTGGAATCTATTAGACGAGAAAAATCAGCTTATCTAGCATATCATCAAAGTAATTCGTCCAGTAAATAACTCTGGAAAGAGATAAAAAATTTAAATATTAAAAAAAGCCTGACAATAATGTTCCAGCTCAGCTAAGCAACGTAGATAATATTAACGATTACTTCTCATCTGTTTTCAGCCCATCAAATAACTGTCGCGCTACTGTAATCAAATATACCTCCAGTAAATTTAATAATAAATTATCTTTTCAATTTAAATTTGCAACAGTTGCTGATTTAAAAAATATAATTTCCAAATTGATATCCAATGCGACAGGGTGTGACGGGGTCTCTGCACTTATGCTAAAATATTGCTTACCAGTTATTTGTAATCATGTAACCCATATTATAAATTGCTGCTTAGAGATTGGCCATTTTCCAAACAAATGGAAGTTATCAGTAATTAAACCTCTACCAAAATTGAAAAATCCACTGGTATATTCTGATTTACGACCAATTACTATCATTCCCGCTTTATCCAAAGTTCTAGAAAAGGTAGTCCAAACACAAATTTACGATTATGTAATAGGCAATAATATTGTATCACAATTTCAATCCGGTTTCCGTAAAGGATATAGTACAGCCACTGCTCTTGCAAATATTACCGACGATATTCTCACGGCTCTCGACATAGGTAATTCTGCCGCGCTTATCCTCTTGGATTTTTCTAAAGCGTTTGACACTCTAGATCACGCTTTATTGGGCGCCAAACTCGAGTACTATGGTTTTGACACCAATTCAGTCAAATTCTTTAAGTCATATCTAAGTTGCCGCAAACAGGTTGTTAGTTTGAACGGTAACATATCTCATCTTCTACCTATCTCTTCGGGCGTACCCCAAGGGTCAGTTTTAGGACCAATATTATTCCTAATTTATACAGCTGACATTATTTCTTGTGTAAATCATACTAAAATTTAGTTATATGCCGACGATACACAGTTATCACACTCATTTCATCCTCGTGATATTGATTTAGCTTGCAAAAAAATAAATTCTGATTTACAGTCACTTTTGAATTATTCGAAAAACAACAATGTAAAGCTTAATCCTCATAAATGTGTCGTCACTTGTTATACTAGTCATAGAGTAAAAAGTCAAGTGGAATTAAACCTTAAACTAACCTTAGATGATAAAGTACTCACTCTTGTTACTAAATCCAAAAACCTTGGTTTGACTTTTGAAAATAATATGCGTTTCAAAGAACATGTTTCTTTAATACTAAAAAAATGTTACATAGCTTTAAAATTAATATATAATAATGTTTCCATTTTGAGTTTCAAACTTAGAAAAAAATTGTGTGAGTCTCTCGTATTGCGTTTATTAAATGACTGCAATATTATTTATTTTTCATGTCTAGATACATACACTCAAAACCGGTTACAAAAAATACAAAATAGCTGTTGTAGATTTATTTTCAGACTTTGATCATGTTTATCTTAAAAGTAATACTGTAAACTGGCTAAAAATAAAAAATATTTACAAATATAACCTAGCAGTCTTTACTCACAAAATTTTGCATACATCCTCTCCTCTTTACCTTCGCGACAAATTTATCTTTACACATAATACCCACAAAAAAAATCTGCGGTTTACTATGAAATTAGCTCTTCCTCGATATCGGTCATCCATGTTTCGACGAACTTTTATATATAATGCATTAATATTGTACAATTCTCTTGACGATGAACTTAAAAACCTCCCTCTAAATAAATTTCGTAAGAAAGGGAAATAATTTTTTCTTTCATTACAGTAAATTACTTGTTATTATCTATTTTGTATTACATTTTATATTATCTTTCAATTATACGTATATCCATGTATATGTATGTGTGCATGTATGTCTATGTATATGTATAAATATGTGTATGTCTGTATATATATGTACATATTTTCTAGTGTATGTTTTAGCATTATATCTGCTTTATCTTAGTTGAAGTTAAATTACTATTCTTAATATTATTATTGATTTGTATATTTGGTATATTTTGTATATTTGGTATATTTGTATATTGATATATTTTATTGATTTTTATTTTCCTCAGTTCATCTATTAGTTCATGCTATTAATTATTTTTAATTACTAAAAATTTATTTTGTCTATTACTATTTTTTCTGTCTTATTAATTCAGGATTTTAGGTTATATTTAAATACGTAATTTCTAAATTTATATTTAAATATGTAAAGGTTGAGTTGAGTAGCCTAGCGCTAGACTTCGCCTTTTAAAAAAATTGTATTGGTATACAATTTTTAATAAAGACCATTTATTATTATTTATTATTATTATTATTATTATTTTATATACAGGGTGTTTCTAAATTAATGCGAAACATTTTAAGGAGTGATTTTCCGCAAATAATTAAGGTGGGTCTTTCATATAAATTGTTTTCCAAAACCCCTTCCGCTCCCAGTTACAGCCCTCTAAAATTGGGGGGGAAAATTGTTTTTATTTATTTTCTCCACTACGGGAGAATTTAGAAAAATTTAATTTAGCGAACAACATGCACTAATAAAGACCCTGAGATAGAGTTACAAGGGTATAAAATAAGCAACCCCCAATAATATTTTTCTTCAGAACTTTTTAACTCGTAGATATTTCTTTATTTAAAATTTTATGTGTAAATATATCTTCAATCTGCAATTTTTTCATCTCTTGAGTTCTCTTCGAGAAATTGATTGCTTGACCACAAAAAATTAAATTATGGTCACATTGCCTTTCAAATTAATTCACTGAGGAGTTGTTATTCGGTGAAAAAGATAAGTAGGCTGTTGTCAAATAATAGTCATTATGACAAGTATTTAAGTTATTATGACATTTAAGTATAATTTTGTTAATTTATCGCAATTTTATAGTTAAAATAAATAGGTACAGCTTGTTAAAATGGTAAACTATACAAATGCCGAAATGGCAGATATGAATTTTTTATATGGTCGTGCTGATGGAAATGCATTAGAATCTCAACGGCTTTACGCTCAGTTATATCAAGAACGAACATTATCTCATCGTGGCATATTCAAACGTATTCATCAACGTCTACGAGAAAATAGCAACTTTTTTACAAGTATTGTGGATTGCGGACTTGCTCGAGAAGTAACAACCGTACCGCTAGAGGAGGCTGTTCCTAATTTAATAGAATTAATTTAATTTCCTAAAACAAGTACAAGAAAAATTGCTGATAAATTAAATGTAAGCTATTCCACGGTATTTAGAATTAAAAAAAACAGCAGTTGTATCCGTACCATATCCAACGAGTACAAGAGCTCTTACCTCGAGACTTTTTACCTCGTCTAAGTTATAATTGGCACATCTTTTTCCAATGAGATTAAATGGAGACGCATACTACATTATCGTTGAAGAAGAGTTGCCTCTACTGCTTGAAGATGTCCCTGTTCAAATTAGGCATGTACTATGGTTCATGCATAATGGCGCTCCAGCCCATTTTAGTATTAACGCCCATCGCCACTGCGTCTAGTTTAGCCAAATTGTTAGATAGGCCGAGCAGGCCCCCAGTATTGGCGCGCCCGATCTCCAGAATTAAATCCGTTAAAAAATAAAAAAAATGTTGACGCGTTAAAAAGTTCTGAAGGAAAATATTATAGGGGTTGGTCTTTTTACCCCCTTGTAACAATATCTCAGAGTTACAAAAATTGTCACAAACTGTCATTTTATTAGTGCAAGTTGTCCGCCAACTTTCATTCTTCTAAATTGGGCGGGGAAAGGGTTTTGGAGAATATATATATATATATATATATATATATATATATATATATATATATATATATATATATATATATATATATATATATATATATATATATATATATATATATACCCTGTATATCTGACTATGGTGTTAGATATAAATTTTCATGCATATGTAAATAAATAATACTCGTAATAGATGAACACGCCCCTGCATTAATACCGTAGATACCACGGGATTAAATCTAGCTCAGTGTAATTAGTTTAGACATGATATAAACGACATTAAACTATTAAGGACATAAAAGGATATAAAGTATTAATAATTAACTGTTATATTATATTATATAACGTCACATTATATTATATAACTTACATTGTAAATACGCTGATATCTTGCAGGTGTATTCACCAAAGTTGTAGATTGTAGTGTAGGCTCTCCAGGCTGCATTTGGCATACACACGAGTGTAACAAGTAGATCGGCCACTGATAAATTGACTAGAAAGTAGTTGGTCACACTGAAAAAAAAAGAAAATGATTTTAAAGGAATTAAAAAAAAATAATTCAAGATAGCAACCATATTTTTATTTCATTTACTTAAGAAGCACTTTTGACGTATGAAAATTAGGTGGCACCACTAGAGACTGTTTAACGATATAATCGCCAAAGCCACGGAAGATGGTTTCAAGATGACGCCCTATGGATAAGGAGCTCTTGTTATATTCTTAAGTACTGCATATGGGTGTAGAAGGGGTTGTTTGTCGCTACCCTAAGGAGTTTGTTTTGTTGGGATCAAGTCGCTTTATCTATAGGGGGAGATTAGTGTATATCAAACTGAAGCGGAATATGTTAGTGAGTTTCGCATATGCTTTAAACACCACCAGTGTGTATGGGAGTGTCTTGATAGAAATCGAGCTAGTCTCATACCTAATAGACACTGCGGTTGCAGATATAAATCTACTATTCTAATCAAACGGACGGTTAGACTTGCTTCCAAAAATTTTTATTACTATTTTGAATTTTTAGTTTGTGTTTATTTAGAAATAAAGGTTATCGGATACTAATAAAGTAAAGAATATTAACAAATACTGAAAATATATGCTTACTATAAGATAACCTAACTTAATTATTAATAACTTAATAACGGCATAACGTAATATACAATATACAGAGGTTTTTATGAGTAAAACTGAATATATTTCAAAACAAACTGTTACTTATGATAAAATAACTTGAAAGGGGGTTCCACATCACCATAGAGGTACCCTAATAGACGCGTTGGCTCTTAAGGATACCTCGCCAATAGCCTTATCTCCACTAAAACCGATTGCAAAACGAAGCTCTTACTATGAAATTTCATAAATTTTCTGTGATATGTCCTTAGTTTGACTGTCAATTTCATTGTTGATTATTTTTGAATAATTATTGAGGAATATATTGGAAAGAATATGACTAGTTTTAGTTAATATTGATTTTATTGTTTTGTTATATAAAACACAGTTGTCATTCATTTCTTCTACATACTTTTCTAATGTTAAAATTATCAACTCCCGCAAAATAAATCCTATATTTACCTCTCTATGTTTACCGCTTTCGTTTTATCTGAAATAAGCTAAGTAAATATTTGATAGGCTTGAATAGAAACTTCAAAGAATAATTCCGATGGTTGTTTTAAAACACCTCTTGTTACATTTTTAAGATATTCGCTAACCTCAACAGAGCCATTTTCAGAAGAGTTGCTAAATTGTATGTATGTATGTAAATACATACATACATAGCCATTAACAAATTTAATAACAGAATAGGCAAAGTATCCGGAAATATAAAATAGTTATGATAATACTTAAGAATTTAGTTTAATGACAGACAAATTATGAATTCTTTCTGAAAATAAATCGATATTTTCAGACATGTCAAACGAAGAACCATCTTTTTCGTCTTTGTCATTAAATGAAAACTCTTTTAGGAAAATATATCAAACTTGGCCGACTTTACATTAAGAAGACTTAAAACTTTTAATTTTTTTTCTGATTCAAAGACTTCTGTCAAAGTCTTCTGTTGAACTTTCCATCAGAAATTTCAATTGAAATGATTCAATTTCATATGATTCAAACAAGTACTGAACAAGATTAATTGATGTTTTTGAAGTATGCGTTAAACAGAAAAATGTATCAGCAGTTAATTTACCTGTGTGGCCGTTTCTTAAACCTTCAAAACTGTAACTCTTCCCATGAGCAAAGAAAAATCATAAAATTCTAATAAAAACTGAAATTTTTATCACTGGATTCCCTTATTGGGTCCCTAAAAGGACCATGTTGGTGATATCTTGATTTAGGTGAACGCACATTTACTATTTTCCACCAACGTAGAATGATTGTCAAAAATTTAGCTGAACCCAAATTATTAATTTCATTACATTGATTTAGAGGCGCAATATTTTTTTCATCAAATAACCTGACAGCAAGATGTACATTTAGTCGTTCGAGTGAAGATGGATTTATACCTTTTTTTGAGAGAGCTTTTAAAAACACCTGGATATTATTTTGTTTGCACTTTTTTCTAGAAAATAGCCAATATCTTTATGGCATCAAACTAGTATTAGTCGATGGTCGAGCAAGACTACCATAGGGAACATAATGCATCTGTAATATAGAAACATATCTAGATACGTTGCGTTACTAATCGGTGTCACTTCCAGTATTTCAATCGGCAGGTTGGAAATATGTTCCAATTCCAATGCTGGATCTGACAAAATTTCAAAACATCTTCAATCAAAGGTTTACTTCGGTGAAATTGAATGGAAGTGGATTTGTTTGGATATCGACGAAATAATGGAATTCGGGGAGATAAATAAATGATTAATTAAATCACGCATTGTTTTCTCACGTGACATCTTTCTAGTCATCCTTCGGATAACAGTTTTCCTTGGCAATTTTCAACTCGTTGTATGACGAATAAATGTTAGCAGTAGTAGGCCTTACCATCCGATTGCATCAAGATATAAGAGTGTTTTGTAAAATCACCATCTATAATCTATAACTCTCGAAGAGTTCCCTCTTTGTAATCGACATGGTACCTAAAAAATCCTAGTATTTTCAGATATGGCAAAAACGTTAACTTTATTTTATGTTAAACGAAAGTGTCGATATGTCGTACCGCCCCCGATAGGTACTATGGATTTATTATTGCGAACACAGTTCAGAGGGAGAATTCCTTCACCAAATGGTGATGTCAGCTGGCCGCCAGGATTGTACGATTTAACGCCTCTCGATTACTTTTCTGAGGCTAGGTGAAAAGTAAGGCGTACGCGAACAATCCACTGACCATTCACTACTTGAAATATGAGAGCTTGGATCGAAATGTAGTGATCAATAAACAATAGTAAATCAATAAATTGATTTTCGTTAATATTCTATTTTAAATGTAAGTACTAGAATTTCCCTTTGTTTTTTGAGGGCCGCTGACAACAAGAATCCACTACAAGAATGTTTCTAGGTCATATTTTTTTATTATTATTAAAAGTCAAGGAATTTATGAGCAGAATTTTTAAGAGGAACATTTACCTTGTGGAATTGTCTTGATGAAATGAAAACATGATCTCTCTTTCGTATAGCATTTCACTCGTGCGTTGTGTGAGTATAATTTCTCACTCAACGATTCGTGCGAATTATTACTATGCTCTGCGAGACAGTTAATATGTCACTTTTATTTTAAAAACGGGGCCCATTAATCTAAGTTTCTCCACGGCCCACAGGTTCCGAAAAGCGGCCCTGATCCTATGACCTTCTTACATTATAGTTCCCAAGTATAACTCAGGATTCTGCTGTATATTCTACTTAGTTTAGATTTTAACTAACTTTCAATACACTGGAAGTTTGAAGCAAGATTACGAAGTGCAACGCACTAAGGGCTGTGTGCTCACCGGGAATACAACTCCGAGAACTTGAATTTGTATGGCGCTATATAACGCGTCGGCGACTTATCGGCGATAACGCTTACTTTACCGAAAATTAATCTTAATTGTAATTAATCATTCAGCGTAATCATTTATGATCGTAAATTGAAGATTAGGTATGAAATAATTAATTTCATGTTATATACAATGTTCATAATTTTTGAGAAAAATATGAATTATCTAATATTTTAAAATGCTGTATTAAACTATAAGCGTGAGAGCTAAAAGCATCCAATTACAATCGAGTCACTGCACAAGGCCTGTCGTCCTTGATCTCGAGAAAGCTTTCTCCAAAGCTTGAAATCCTGGCCTGCTATATATAAACGCAATCAGCTGGGTTATCCAGACATACTATTCTAATGGAATTCTCTTACAGGCCACCAATTCCGAGTAGATATTAATCAGGATTCCCATTATACCTTTTTTCAGGGATTTCATATTGGTCATCCCTGGGACAAATGTTAGCGTAATTTTATATAAATGGTATGCCCTCTTACGGGTGTCGTATTGATTGACTAAATGGTAAAATTTGAGAATCGTCATCTTGAATATTGACTTATTTTGACAGAAAATATTCGTGACCCCAAAATTCCCGAGACACCGATTTTGGTTCTAACCATAAAATACTCAAATCTTCGACTAAATCGAATATTGATTTTGACAAAAAATTCGTTATCAGCGACCCCAAAATTCCCGAGATACCCATTTTGAGTGGATTCTGAGAGTAAATGGCAAAAATGTCTGCGATCTTCGCGCTACCATGTTGAAGGTACATCAGTTATACAGAATGTTATGAGTTATACAATTGACGAATGCATAAATAAAAAATAAATGAGAAATATCTGTAAAAACTACATACTAATTCAAATAACTTACTAGACTCAACTATCCTCAACCGTGACTTGATAATTGCAATGTTATTTTAAACATTTTAATTCTTAAATTTTAAATTAGTTTCGTGTTTATAATATGTGATATTTTATGTAATTATATTTCCCAGGACGTTCTGGAGATTACACTTTCTCAAAATATTTTAGGAGCAGCAATGTGTGCATTAGGTAATGTACTTGACACCTTGTTAACAAACAAGGATAGAGGGTATACAGATTAGATCTACTACAAAAACCATCAGATTCAGGAAAATTACTGGCACAATTAATTACATTACGCCAACTCTATACCTAGAAGAGCATACATTTTCACTTGATTAAATAGACAAATAGAACCAGTGCTCGATAAAAGTCAGAGTGATCATTTTTTATATGGTAACAACTTAGGAGAACGTATCAAGGAAGCAAAAGCCATAGAAAAAAGAAGGACAGGATTTAAAAGCATCATCAATCAGGAAGAAATTTACCAACAGGCCAACTTTAAACCGGAAAAGCCCACAAGGACGACAGGGGAATTCGGTGCAGGTGGGCGTACGAACTGTAGCACAGAAGACACACGGGCATAGTTCAATACAGCAAAGTACAGGAGATCAGGGTATCCTCCGACATCCAGCAATCAGTGCCGAAGAGACAAGCAATTTCACCGCAAAAGGACATAGAGGTAAACAGTGTAAAGAATATGGTAGTTACTTAATTCACCAACTAATCTTTACACTATTTACCTCTATGTCCTTTTGCTCTATATACTTATTAGCATGGAAAACAATTACTACTAGTCCCATTTTATTAAATTATATAAACGGTTATGAAATAAAGTTTAAAAAATAGGTTAAACAGGTTGTGGTTCCTCCTGAACCAAAAAGGTCGCGTGCTGAATTTTTAGAAATGAAACTAGCTATTGAGAATTTGTTAAATGTAAGCTATTGACAAATTGTACAAATGGGGGAAAATAGTAAACAATTTTTAAGGTTTATATTTGCAGGTAGACTATTTCAATTTACATGTCTCCCTTTCGGTTTATGCGCAAGCCCATATAGTTACACAAACAAAAACAATATGAAACCGGTGGCTAATAATTTAAGATCTAAAGGTGTTTTATCAACTATATACATAGATGATATTGTGTGTTTTGGATGCAATTACGATAAATGTGAATATAGTATTAAGTCAACTAGCTTTCTGCACTCATTAGAAGTCCTTATAGACTTTATAGCAAAAGCCAAATTACACCTAGTACAATATGTAAATTCTTAGGTTTTATATTCGAGTACAATTCTCTCTTGAGCTATCACAAGAAAAAAGGTTTAGTTTAATAAAATTACTTAGAAGATTAAAATGTTCAAAGTCGTAAAATAAGAGATTTCGCCCATTTAATAGGCTCGGTGGTAGCTAGTCCAGCCGTAGCGTATGGCTGGATGTATTGTAAACATTCTGACCGAGCAAATGGCATTGTCCGTATCATAAATAAAGGGAACTATGAACGCGTTATGGCTTTATCTAGAGATTTACTGAGTGATTTACTTTGGTGGTAAAATAGTTACTAATTTCAACCCTATCAGAACATATGTTTAAAATTCAAAATTTTATCGACGCTTCCATATCCGGCTGGGGGACTTTCTGTAATAATATTAAAGCACATGGCTTTTGTGTTGAGTATGGAAGAAAGGGTCTTTTATATAAATTGTTTAGAATTACTCGCAGTTTTAATTGGTTTAAATATATTGTATAAATATAAACTTAGCTTCAAAACTGCATAATTGCAAAATGTTATTAAACATAGACAATACTATAGCTATTGCCCATATAAACCAAATAGGGGGAACGCAGTTTCCAATGCCTAATAAATTGGCCAGATAAATTTGGCAATGGGCCGCAGAAAGGCAAGAAGGATCTTACCTGTTCACCAAGAATAGAATAAATAAAACGAAAGTAATTATATCATATTATATTTAGCTGTTTTATTGAAGTGAATACTTCTTTGACCGCATGAGAGTAATTTTGGAAGGTCGCATCACGACACAGTTTATAAAATTTGTCTCGCAACTGAGATAAAGCATATGACAGATATAAGGGAGCATTTAAATTATTTATACATTTATCATTTAAATTATTATACACAATCGATATTTAAAAAATATTTTCAAGATGGAAAAGGATCCGGAATAATTGAAAAAATTGTAATCCGGAAAGGATTACAATTGGAAAGTAAGCTGCGGCCCATAGTTCCGCTTTAAGGGAATATTTGTAATCTTGTTTTCAATAATAATAATCTTGTGCGAAATTTTATAGACTTGCAAGCTATACATACCCACTTACATACTAATTTTAAATGATTTATGAACGATGCGACGCCTATGAATGTTCGGGTGTTTCCGTAAGCTTAGGCTGCTATCTCTAGCTGCTATTTTTACACTAGTGATACACTGGCGCTGAACGTGTTAAAAATGAATGTCTTGATTGGTTAGTTAATTAAAAAATGAGAATTTTTCAAAAACACGATCTGCTAAATTATTTAGGCAATGTATAATGTGAAAAATCATTAAATACCATAGGGCTAAAGTTCCTCAGCCGTTCCTGCATGCCTTACCTGATATATAATGTTATTACACCAGTATATAATATAGAAACGCTGCGGTTTAAAAATACTATAAGTGAGTATATCACGTATTTCTTAGTTGTTTTCAAATTCCACTTCGGAAGATTATGTGTCCATATTATCCCATACCGCCAAAATGCCACAATGTTTGAACATAGACCCCAGGGGTACTTTATAGGGCAGCAATATCAACATCTCGTGAGGTTTAATAACTCTTAGTGGCTGCTCAGTCCTGTTGTAGATACATAAAATACAAGGGACTAGCGAATGTGAAATAATATATAATATATGTTTGTAAATATGCCATTTTGTATTAATTATATTATTATAATTAAAATATATGTATTAATATATGTATTAATTATATCATAATTATATAATTAATACATATAAATATATGTATTAATTATATTATTATAATTAAAAACCAACACTGTTTATTCGACAACGGTTCACAATACAACTAATATCTATAAGCGTATTCATAGCAGTAAAATAGTAATAAGAAGTTATGTTTTTATATATTATGTAACACAAGGACTCATACAAGTGAGGCAGTCTAATACTACTGCACGGCCATCCTGCAATCGTCCGTCATCGGATGACATTTCCACTCTGTAAGAATAAATTACTATAAGTGTCATTTGTTATAATTACTCCTATGGTACTCCAGTGCAATAAAATATATATTGGTTCCTGAAATTTGAAATTTACGCAAAACTGATCAGTCATCTTGAATATGCCATTTTGAATATTTGTTCTGAAAAAAAATCTGCGACTCCAAAAATCCCGAAATACATATTTCAAAATCTTTCAAAAATCCCGA
Organism: Tetropium fuscum; assembly: GCA_964058915.1. Taxonomy (NCBI): domain Eukaryota; kingdom Metazoa; phylum Arthropoda; class Insecta; order Coleoptera; family Cerambycidae; genus Tetropium; species Tetropium fuscum. The sequence goes on from CAXKVY010002380.1 coordinate 91,955, forward strand.
ATTACATATTCCCGATTTCAAGTCGATTGGAACCATGGATGGCAAAAATGTCTTTCATCCTAAACACGTTATCTTGAATCTGTTTTGATAAAAAAATTTCGATCTGCAAAACCAACATTCTCGAGACACCGATTTTGAACGAATTCGTACTATATTAATGTCAAAAGTGTCTGCCACTTTCTGTCGCCATCTTGAATATGTATCTTGATATAAAAATTGTGATGTGCGCCCACAAAATTCGGGAGGTATCGATTTTGAATCTACACTGAGAGAAAAAAATTAACCATTATACAAAAATTGTATGACTATGAATATAATTTGTGTATACTATTTGGGACAAACCAACCCATACATTGCTAGTATGCGACACGTTTTTCTGAAATTGAGGTTGATAGTTGCATTGTCATTATATAAATAGTTTGCATTGCTATTATACAAGTGGTTATATTTTCTTTATGCAAGTAGTTGTTCTACCCTTATTTTAATAGTTATATATTGCCGCTTAACTGTTTGTATTGTCATTATACAAGCGAATATATTGCTAGTATACAAAATGCTATATTGCCTTTATTTAAATAATCGTATTGCAATTATACCGGTAGCTGTATTATTATTATATACTTACTGTAATGCCATTATACATGTGAAGGGCAATAAAAACAAAAATGACTGTAATGGTTATATATTTTCAACAGAAATTTAACAACAAAGAGATCGACTTCTAAATATACATAGTTATAATTATTAGTTATATTAAACAAAATAATTTGACCCACCCAACAATTTATTTTACAACCAATTTGCTATCATGTCCCTACGAGTTTCAATATTTTACAGGTTCCAACATTGCATGAATAGAAATGACGTTCATCACTAATAAACGTGTAAATTAATCATAATTTTAATGTGCATTAGGTGAATATTGCTGTTTAATTTCAATGTAGAAATAAAAAATGTTTCTCATAAACAATAGAAAATAAGGTTTCCCAAAATGGATCCCCTCCCCCAATATCAAAGTGGCCGTTTTAAGAATTACATTTAATTTTTAGCAACAAATCGATATTTTAAAACATGAACTTTATTATTAAATAAGGTTATGTTAAAAGAAAAATGTATTTTTGTGTTTGTGGCGACTCAATAACTATCTAATCTCAGAGCCTAGCCGTGCGTCGCGGCCCCTTCGCCGTCCATTGTATTACCTACCTATTTATGATTTTTATAAACTGCTATTAATCTGACTTGCCTTCAAATCTTTTTAATTCTTCATGTGAGAATTGAAAATTTTCCATAGTAAACAAACAAAAGGACACACACTCGCAAGACGAAGAATAAGCATCAACTTTTACAGTAATAATATGAATATTATGAATTATGATTATTTAATATATGCAGTACGCACCCAACAGATCTAAACAGGGAACAGGTCACAGGTCGTCGAGTCGTGGGGTAGGAGTGGGGTGTCTGCTGTACCAATTAACATGCACTTCTACGAGCCAATTTAAAATAATATAATGGCAATACAAACTGTGTTAAAAAAATCAAATAAAATTTATTGCACTTCAAAACGTTCAGTATTGACTATACAACTCGAAAGTAGAATAAGTAGATAAACAGGTTACGTATTTCTATAATACAAGAAGGTAATTTGTGATTACACAAATTTGTTTGGCAGTTAATCAATGCGATGCCAATTCACCTGTTGTATTGGATTACGTTTAATGAATATACAATTCTTGAAATACAATTCTTGAAGAAAATGATTATTGATTATAAAACTTAATGTAGAAAAACGGATTGCATTATTGTAATACAAGAAGGCAATTTGTGTACATACAAAATTGTATAATCGTTAATCAACACTGGCCAAAGCAACTCTTGTACTGGCGGATTTGTCTCAGTGTATTCGGAGCTATTTTTTTTGTTGGAAAGGGGGTTGGAATCCGAAAACTCGTTCTATTAGCCACATAAATTTTTTACCATTGGTTGTTTAATCACAAATAATCAAGTCAATCTAAAAATTGTAATTGTACCATGAAATAATAAAAAAAGGAGTAATCATACAATGGAACAGTGCAACCGTGTTACGGGTATTATTATATTATAATAATATTATATAAAATATAATACCCGTGTTACGGGTATTATATTTTTTGCCTTTGTTAACTAATTACTAGTATAAATACTGAATTAGATAAATAGTAAATTACTTAATGAGTATACACACATATATATATATATATATATATATATATATATATATATATATATATATATATATATATATATATATATATATATATATATATATATATATACATATATACACATACATACACACATATACATACATATATATACACTGAGCTCGTAAAGTTTGGAATAAATTCAATTAATCATTATTGAAGGATTTTCACAGGAAATCCTCGGACACGTCAACCTTATTTTATAAAATGTCACTTTTTTCAGCCATCGATTTTTTTTGTTTTGTTCGTTTTGAGCTATGACGTCATCGACAATTTTTTTTAAATGACAACCCATATTTTTTTTCACGGATTTCGATAGAGCACATTTTTCTGAGTGCGAATATGTCAAAAACATAGTACCTTTAACATTAAAGTTTTCGAGATATTCGGTTGCAAAGTTTATAAAATGTACCATGGCACCATGCATAAGCTATCGGACGGGTCAAGATTTTTAATAGCTTATTGATTCTAATAGCTTATAGCTTATTACATTTTAAAAGATTAAGGAGTAATATTATTTATTTTGGTAGCTTATCGAACATTTTGAAAGATTTGGGAGTAATCTGTTTAATTTTTTAACAACAATTTAAACAAATAAAAAAATATTTTAACAAATAAATGATAAATAATTAAAGTAAAAAATAAAATCAGAGTAAATTTTCAAAGTGACCTCCATTCACTTCCTGGCAATATCCCATCCGCCACTGAAACTCCTGCAGAACCTTACCAACAGTATCGGGTTGAATGGTTCGAATTTCATTGCGAATTCTGTCCTTTAATTCTTCGATGGTATTTGGTCTATTGAAATAGACTTTGCTCTTTAAATAGCCCCATAAAAAGTAGTCTAGGGGAGTGAGATCTGGAGATCTAGGGGGCCATTCGATAGTTCCCCTGCGACCAATCCAATGGTTAGGAAATACATGGTTTAAATAATCGCGAACGATCACTGCAAAATGGGGTGGTGCACGGTCTTGTTGGTACCATATCGTGTGATGGGGCAGATCTGGATCTACGTCATTTGGGTAAAGTACCGCAAGTGCAGGGACTAAGTCGTCTCTTAAATATTCTAAATATATTTCACCTGTTAATACGCCTTCAAAGAAAAATGGGCCCAAAATACGATTACCTACAATACCAGCCCAAACGTTAACTTTTTGTGGAAACTGACTACGAGTTTCCATTTTCCAGTGTGGATTTTCAGGAGACCAATATCTACAGTTTTGCCGGTTAACTGTGCCGTCGAGATAAAAGGTAGCCTCATCAGAAAAAACAATATTGCGTAAAAATCCGTCGTCATCAATCAGGCGTTGCAACATGGTTTGGCAAAACTGTAACCTACGGTCAGGATCATCTTCGTTTAACTCTTGGACCAAAACCACTTTATACGGATGCCATTTGTACAATTTCAAATATTTCAAGACGGAGCTTTGAACTATTCCGTTGTTTGCCGCCACTTGGCGGGTGGGTAAATGGGGATTTTCTTGAAGCTCTAGTAGAACATTCAATTTAACATCTTGTTGCACTGGTGGACGACCCGTTCTAGGGCGATCTCTCGTATGACCCACTTCTAAAAACTTTTGTTCTATTTTGCTAACGGTGGACTGTGTAATTGGTTCTCTGTTTGGATATTTGTTGTTAAATAAACGGCAAACTTCTACTTGTGTGCGAGCTCTGTCCCCGTAACCGATCATCATCAAAATTTCGATTCTTTCCCTTTCACTCAAACGACGGACCATTTTTAAATAAAATGAATTATGATGGAATAATGATTAATCAACTTACTTAATGATATTATTCAACTGATTAAAACACAAACTTGCGAGGAAAAACTTCAAAATTGTGACAACTGTCAAAACTGTTGTTTTTCCTGCGCTTTCTTGATAAATGATTAGCATTTGGTCATCGCTTGTATAATTCATTCTTAAAACTTTGCAACCGAATATCTCGAACACTTTAATGTTAAAGGTACTATGTTTTTGACATATTCGCACTCAGAAAAATGTGCTCTATCGAAATCCGTGAAAAAAAATATGGGTTGTCATTTAAAAAAATTGTCGATGACGTCATAGCTCAAAAACGAACAAAACAAAAAAAAAATCGATGGCTGAAAAAAGTGACATTTTATAAAATAAAGTTGACGTGTCCAAGGATTTCCTGTGAAAATCCTTCAATAACGATTAATTGAATTTATTCCAAACTTTACGAGCTCAGTGTATATATATATATATATATATATATATATATATATATATATATATATATATATATATATATATATATATATATATATTTCTTGTTTTTTTATTTAGTTTCTTTCTTTTTTTTAATTGCGTTTCCAAACAGGGACACGCTGCGTCTAGGGGGCCTATCAAGACTTCGCACAAACACAGGAAAGACCACGGATGTAATAGGTTAACATAACATAAGGATAAACACTGGGAGTTTTAACTAATATAATCTACATACTATTACTAATATCTAACATTAAAATAAATTAAAAGAGAAAATGAAAAACATGGGAAAGTTCAATTTGGTTTAAAAAGTTAGCTTAAATTAAGATTTTTTATAAAATTGTATAATATCTCGTTAATGTTGTCATTTTGAAGGGTCAGAAGATTTTCTATATTAGTAGGGAGTTGGACATTTTGAATTATGAGGGATGTAATAAAATGTTGTCTTTCTAGATTATAATCTGAACAATTAAATATTAAGTGGTTTAGATCAGCGGTAGAGTTATTGCTGCATTTACATATATCTGATATAATAAGTCCTCTTTTTTCAAATGCGAGGGGCTTCTTGTGTGGTTAATTTTTATCCTAGATATTGTCAGAGTTAGTGTTCTTAGGTATTGCATGTTATTTTTAATATATCCATAGCCTTCTCACATCTTGCTTTCACATGTTTGGATATGTTGTGTCCAGAGTAGTTTTTTATCTACTAATTTATATATTATTTTATTTTATCTATTATTTTATGTATTAACAGGGTGGCTCAGCAATACACCGGTGTATATACTAAAGTAAATTTAGTAATTACTTACCTATGCAACGAATATTTTAAAATTTTTTCGTCGTCCAGCTATCGAGGACCTACTGAGAAAGGAGCCGATTATTCTATCTTATTAAATGCCTATTGTCCTACATAGTACATATTTATCCTGCTAAAATAATGAATATTCTCCTCGGTAATTCATTATATTTTGATTTTGAGAGTTCTATCTCCTTCGCCTTTATAGTTCTAAAAAAGTTAATTACAAAAGTTGTATAGTATACAACGGAATTAATACCTCTGTATATTATATTACATTTAGGCGTCACTTCACTTTTAATGACACCTTTCGCGTTTATTGACTAAAATATGCGGACCTGAAGATTAGCAATTCGCAAATATTTGTCTTGGTATGTACACACGGAATTGTATTCTCACTGAATACCATACGAAAGCAATTAGATTCACTTATGGCGATGAAATGCGTTGGGGATCGAAATCTCATTAATTATAATACACAAATTGCTTACATGGTTGTAACGTCTGTCATCCAGTAATTTGTGTTCTCGTTAAGCTACTTCAGCATTAAGTATAATAGCCAGGCGAATTTATGTAATCCCGCTTCAGCAAAGCTCCCTTTCAATATATTTTAATCGGTACCTAGATATAAGGCACATTGGATGCCTGCTAATTTAAAAAAAAATCGATTAAACATACAGTTTAATTCGATTGTGTCAAAAATTACGTTTCTCGGTTAGAAAACAAAAAAAGGCTTTTCCGGCCTAGGCCGTCTGTCAAATATACATCCCTAGGTTCCTTCATGATGCACATGTGGGATTGGACATTAATTTCGATGGTGGCACTCTTAAAAATCGTGCTTTTGGGTACTACCCTTCAGAAACAAAATGGTCGCCGTCGCAAACACGTTTTTCCCTTTATCTAAGTAAGCATCCATTTTATCAAAAAATGTTTTATACAAAAGATGTTTATAATACAAATGAGATAGGGGTGCCAAAAATTAAAATTTGTTCTACGAACAATAATCTCACTCGAGTCATCTATTAACAGTGGAAAAAATAAATATTTTTTTACAGTACATATATGTAATAATTGTAACTAAACTAAAAAGTAATAATTGAATCGATTTAAGAAAATATAAACGTATTTTTTAATTAGCCATAATTGCTGTCAGTACAAATATCACTTAATCCCAAGTCTTCTTCATCGCCTTCGAACTCTCCCATATTATAACATCGCTCAGGATCACCCTCACATCTACACGTCTCAGTACACCTAAATCCATTCGATGTACCTGGAGGAGTGCAGTGAGCAGCGGCAGCGGTTCCTGATTCCACTCAAAAGCCTCAAGATGAACTCTTAACAAATCTGGGTTCAAAGATAATTTTGTTGCAGGGAGGTTCTGGTCTTGACATTGTTTTTGTGTAAATAACAATCATCTTACAGCTCCTATATCAGTCAGCGTTGTATCGGGGGATTTATATATGACAAACAAATGCTTCCAAGATAGCTCTGACATATTCAGTGAAATAAAGAGTCGTCACCAATCTGATCAATGAGCTTCTAATAGCTCATCACTTACGGAATTGAATGCTTTCCACCGCTTTATGTTCCCTTTATTGGCAAATGATTCTGTTACATCTGTTCCTAAAAGAGCATGTAATCCAGGAAGGCCTTTAGTGGCTCCAGCGCCTTGTAAATTGAAGCTAGTTGAATAAACCTTTGCATACCATGAACAAGGAAACTCCAAACTCTGGTGTAAGTGGGGATATCGCCTTAGTAGTAAAACCACTACATCAATATCAGGTGAAAAAACATAGTTTTTAATTCCTCTTTATGTATTTATAGTACGCAGCTTGTAGTATGATCATCGTGTCCGTTTCCTCCTAGGTATTTGAAAGACCTATTTAATAAAGCAATTTAATAAAACGTTACACTTATAACTCTCGTGATTTTATTTGTAATATGGATTATATTGTTGATGTTTTGCTGGAAGGAAAAAAATCAAATTCTGAATCTAAAAACCTATTGGTCGTACAAAACTGCACTTGAAGGTCTCTAAATGAAGGAAATTTTATCGGATTGAAGAAAGCTAAGATTATTTTTTACATATAATCCATTATTTACGAGGTATAACTCAAAAACTGAAAAAAGTCCAAAAACGTTTAGTTTCCCTCATACCATATAAAAAATCAGAATTACCGGATTTTTTGCGAACTCTAGTGTTTTAAACGACTGGCCTATGGGAACAGTTTTATCCACTTAATGTGATCAAGACATGACATAAGAGATGTTTCAAGGAAGTCGAAAAATAACTTGACTACATATATTTCCACATTTTTTATGTATTTATAGAGACGTTATGTTTTTGTCCGTGCTTTATCTTCTATTAAAGCACTTAATAACGCCATACTGACATTGAAACTTTGAAGTAGATAGTTATGCAAAAAGATGCATTAAATTCTAATTACCCCGTGATATTGCCTTGCTACGTTCATAATGTAGCAAATATCAGTTTTTGCTTCAAGGAATTTTCGACTTCATTTATTATTAGTCCAGAGTATGTACCCATCAAAAGGACAATGAAAATCTATTTTTGCCCTAATGAAAAGACTATAGCTTTTCATTAGATAATGCGGAAAGCTAAAGAACTCGACATCTATTTATTATAATACTAACAAATGCTAATTATATTGTACTATATTTTTATTTTGAACCATATTTAAATACTTATTTAGAAGTCTTCATTTGACAAATTAAAATGATGCGTACCCCTGTAAAATGTGACTGCATGGGAATAGATATCGTAAATATAAAATATATATATTTTGAAGAAAACATATTTTTATGGAAACTTTCATGAGAATGTAAAAGAGTTTATTTATTCTACTATGGTGCTTTAGTTGTATAGACTACAAATGTGTCGATTTATTTAGAAGATTCACAAAGGATTCTCATGTAATGGTAGACATTTATTTCTGTTTTTCTAGGTAGTTTCTGTAAATTGTGTATATCTTTTTGTTCCTTGTAATATGTATTTTACAAGGTATCATAAATAGATAACCTCAAACATTTGCGAGACAAGTAAAGACGTGTGTATACTGGGTGGGTAAGGAAATCAGCGATCCCTATTTTCCTTTTCAAATGTTTAAATGTTTCCTTCTCATCGAAGCGTTACCGACCTAAATAGTCCATGAGTTTTTCTATTAATTTTAAATACAAGATACGATGGTAAGTTGAAATAAAATGGTTACAATGAAAATGATAAACATGAGAATTGTAGAAATAAAAATGACAATAACAATGGTATTTTGACGCAGGTTTTGACGCAGGATAAAAATCTGGTGCTTTACCGTTTTCAATTTTTTTTTCAAAGATACGGTCCTCTCGGATGGATACCATTGACTTTTAAACTAAATTTTTTAAGTATTTTTTCCGGACACCCGAGGGTTGATATGGGGTGTAATGTATATTAAGACCAAAATATAATAGTCGAGTCAACGAAGAGGAAAATAAAAAAAATTAAAGGTCAGTTAGATTGAAATATTTTGTATGGTAACATATTAGTTATGCGAGGACCCTTAGATTCATTCAGTCGACTTAAGGGCTGGCAATGCCCTTTTTTTAATAACGCATTTTTGGACAACACGGGTAGTAGGTTTTTTATTTCTAATTCATGAAAGAATAAATATTTTGGCCCAAATATGGGTTCCTATATGTTTTTTGGGTAGCTGGATATCTTATGGATTTTTTTGCTGAAAAAAAAATTGACATCACAATACGACCAAATATTCTGATTACGAATCGAGGAATTCCTACTAAAAAAAAGAAACTAATACTGGATACCCTGGTACCCTTGATGCCCCCATCGAGGCAAATATTTTGGAACAACTTACCGGAAAATGATAATGTCAATAAAATCGTCATTTAGATCAATAACTAAATGACGATGTTGGTCTCACGGATCTAGTAGAGCCATCAAAGTGAAATTTTGTTATTGTCACATAATAAAAGTAAACTTTAACTTACTTATTGTGTTTGAATCTATAAACCTTTATTAATAAAACTAGACAAAAACACAGTACATGCTTCAAATCCTTTATATATGCAAAATGACGAAAACTTTCTAGTTGCCAATATTTATGATATATTATGATAAAGTAACATGCCAAAAAGCAATATAATTGCGACTTAACATTCTGCGGCAAAGACACTTTTTGTTCGATTCCCAACAATTAATGGAGACTTAGTAAAAGCAAAAATGGATATGAGACAAGAGACATAACTTTACCATGGAACATTTGGAATTATATTTAATTATTAACTGTGTCAAATGTGCATAATAATTAATAACAGTTCCATCTCGCATTACTTTTACCTTAATAGTACTTTTATTTAGTTTTTGGATATATTTCTAATTTTGAATACTTATATATTTTATTTTTCATTTGTATTTTATTGATACCAAAAATGCCTTTTTACTTTATTAAAATATGTTTGTTTATTTTAATCACTAATTTTAATTTTGTATCACTATTTTTAATACAAATAAATAATGATTTCAATAAAACTTTTTTGACCTTTTTCTGGCATATTGTGTACTTATTTTTGCAAAATAATGTACTTTTTAAGTGCATTTTTGAAATTTAAAATGTGCTTATTTTTCCGGTCTTTATCCGGTCAATATATGTAAATTGTGCACAATTATTTACATTCTAACTGAGAACGAGGCACACCTAAGTCCATCCAATGAGGTTTTTAAGGTTAGTGGACTATGTGCTAATATGTAGATCCCTTGGAGTAGCTATCAAAATTATTGAAACATTTAACTGACAGGAAGGGTGGATACATTAAACGACGCAGAGCACCATTCACTTTCATACCATAAATCCAATAGAGCTAGCTCTCGTTTGAATGATGCACTGATTTAACCGAATCCTTCCCATTTTGTGAGATATTGTATTCTACACGTATTCTAAATATATATGCTCACATATAATGGTTTTTAGATGTTCATGACATCCAATTTCCTCGTAATTGAGTGATTTAGCAAAACAATTTCTGTACAGTCGTAACATTTATTCGAGTCTGATTTATCTAACTAACGACCAACACCAATGTTACCTTTTAAAAAATGTTTCAGCTTACTAGAATTGTATTGGAAAATTTTTGCAATTATTAAATTTATACCATTCAGCAAATTATTCCAAGGACCATATTATTAAAATAAAAGTCGTTAATTATCTGAACTCTTTTGTGATAAAAGGTCGGAAATAACCAGAAAAAAAAACAATTAAAATCAGCCTATGCTGTCTGCAAATGTTAGATAAGATATCTACTAAAATCAGTGTCACGCAAATTTGTAGTGAGTATAGTAGAATAATTGATTATATTTATTGCCAACACTACAAATATTAATTGTACAGATAAAGGTTAACAGATGTTGCAATTTTATCAAAATATAAACAAGTTAAACCCAACATACTTTACGGAATAAAATCAGTACGGGTATTTTTGCTGTTCATTTCGATATCTAAAACAAATTCTCTTACATACAGTAGCAGATTATGTTAGAGGCCATACGAGTGTTTGAAATCAGACCGTATGTATTATAATATATATGTACATGTTATTGAATATACGGACTAGACCATTACGAACTATTGTGTTCAGCCGCAATTTATTGGATTTTTGCCATTAGTAGAGGAAATAAAGCAATGAAATTCCGATTTTTTGAGATAGAGTAAGATGGATAGAGTAAGATGGATATCAATGCGGTTTTGTGAATTCGATTCGTGAGAGTGTCTATAGACTTTTTGAACTAAATTGATCAATTACTTTTGAAAATGCATTTCTTCATATTTAAATATGAATTTTAGAAGTGCATCTCAAAGAGACAATAAATAAAAAAATTACAACTCGGTATATATTGGTGGAAATAAGTCCAGTTTTGCTACTCGGAAGTCGCTTTTGGGGTCGCTGAACACGAATATCGCGACGGAAACGGTTTCCGAGACACCTGGTGCTCAGGGTGGACAGTAGGAACGTCGCGTCGTCTCCAGGAATTATGTTGGGTATTACATAATGTTTACCTGAATTTAAATATATTATTTTTAATTATTTATTTAAATATTATAAGAAAGGTTTATAAAGTTTTAATTTTCTTGTCCATCGTTTACTAAGTTTCCCTCTCAGTAATGAGAGGTTTGAAAAAGAAAAAGTATTAATTAAAGATATAGCTGTGAGTAATGGTTACCCTAGAGATATAGTTGAAAAACTAATTAGGAAGCGTAAATTTAAGCACACACTTCGTAAAATATGTAGCCATCCCGTACGAACTCCGATTTACTCATGGTTTGAGTAAGGTATTCAAAAACGTGGGTATAACAGCGATTCATTCGTCGAGTAATAAATTACAACAACTTTTAGACAATCCAAAGGATAAAATAGTTCCAAATGAAAGGTCTGGGATTTACGAAATTAGTTGTAATGATTGTGATCGAAAATATGTTGGACAAACGAGACGCTCAATTAACACCAGATTTAAAGAGCATAAGGCTCATCTAAAATAAGGAAGAACAGATAAGTCTAGTGATGCACAACATGCTTTTGACAACAATCGTAGAATAGATATTAGTAATTTAAGATTAGTTAGAAATGTGACCAGTAATAGACAGTTGAGACAGTTGGATGCATTTGAGAGCATAGAAATTGTAAAATGTAAAAGTAGTATGAATAGCGACAAGGGACCCATACCGTATAGCCCACTTTACGCGTTGCTTAGCAACCGATCATTGAAGCGTGATTAGACACGCGTAAATTTCACGATGATATCATTAGTGACGTCACCATGAAAATAGTATAAATATGGTAGATTTTGTAGTCAAAGATTAGTTTTAATCGTCTCCGGATGATGCCAACTTGGTTGACGAAACGCGCGTCGAGCGAAGTGAAAGTGTTTTGGTGTTTGTGGAAACTACTCCGAGTGTTATAAGAAAGATGTAGATTCTGGTGACCAGGCCTACAAACTTTGTCTACTGGAGCTCATTTTTTTAAATTTGGCGCTTTTTTATTTAAATTTGAGTTGTCAGTTTTTTATTCGTATTGAAACTCTCTTTTTACATGTAATGCCTCTGTGACGTATCTGTTATCTGTGATAATAATTCTCTCCTCCCGTCTGAAGGCGATGTATATTTTCCCGATTTCGTCTCTGTTGCTATGATAACCAAACAAATGCAAAGCTGCTGATTTGCTGATATATGTAAATGTGAAATTTTCGGCACAATAACACAAGTTATATCTAAAAATAGAATAAGGACCTTATTTGCCGATTCATCTTGCATGCTTTATAAGGAATAGCCATTGATATTGATTCTAAGAAAAATCACACTTTGTATTTGTAAAGCCCTTGGAAATGTAAATGGAAACGTCTTTCACGAATACATTAATGCACATACAGGTTTCGATTTAAATGAGAGGAAATATTATTTTTCAACCCGCTTTATATGGTAATTATAGTCATTCATTTAGAGAGCATCTCTAAATCATACTCAGCTGCAAATAATGTATTATACATTTACATAACAATTAAAATCAATTTAAATGGGTAATAAAAACTAATCTTTATTTTTAAATTAGTTTTCTCATTGTAAAGTGCAATAATCCGATATAATGTTTAACATCTTATAATGTTTCGTTAGTTTGTTGTTAGTTATGTTACACCCGAAAGGCGCATACCCCTTGAAAAGGCGATGAAACACAGATATAAGGGTGTCTTTTATTTTTTTAATTTCGTCCTTAAGGGGAGTTACTGACTGATGATAAACGCCCAGTTCAACAGGTCACTCTAAAAACTTAAATTTGGATTTTAGGTTCCTTTCATAATGTAGGTATGTATTAAAAGTGACTGAAAACTTTTCTTAGAAAAAACGTAATTTTTATTTTTATAGTGAGATTCTTTTAAATTTTCCGTTACACGTAGATTTGTGAATATATTGAGTGTTCCCCCAAAAAAGGTTAAAATCATCCATTAAATGTGGAAATTATCAAAAAATTAAACTTTTCGAAAAAGTAATGAATACAATGTCCGTTGAATTTATACATAAGGGTAGTTTTTATTTTCTTTTTAATTATATCCCTATAAGGGTTAGTGACTGACTGGTGATGAAAGTCCATCTCAAACATCTCAATCTTGAAATTTACAATTTGGACATTGAGTTCCCCTCACAACGTAGGTGTGAAACGAAAGGGGAAAAAACTTTTTAAAATATTTTTTTTCTAAAAATTTGAAATTTCTCGAAAGAATATTCTAATCTATTAATTGCATATTTCAAAATACATAATTTTAAGTTCGGCTAGTTACACATATAATATTTCGTTGGTACACATGCGTGAATATATTGAGTGATTCATCAAAAAAGGCGATAAAAAGCGATGAAAGACGACCATCTTATTTTATTTTTCTAGATATTAGGCTTATTTTTTTAAATTTCATAAATTTCATCCAGTTTATTGTTATGGTTATTTTTTATAAAACATTAGTATCGAAACTTATCTAAGTAGGTAATTTTTGTTTGGAGCTCCATATATATATATATATATATATATATATATATATATATATATATATATATATATATATATATATATATATATATATATATATATATATATATATATATATCTATATATATATATATATATATATATATATATATATATATATATATATATATATATATATATATATATATATATATATATATATATATATATATATGTTCTTCAAATAATTTCCTTTCTCAAGACATATAAAATAGTACAATAGTGTTAACTACGTAGTATTAAGATCTAAAAAGTACTTACTAACGAGAGATTAAGTAAAAATGTAACATCATTTAAAAAGACGAAGCACATTCCTACTCTATAGTAGTGCATAGAGTACAAGTCACAAAATTAAAATATCTAGAATTACTTAACCATTATTTGAAACTATTGCGTAGCAATTCAAATTTTACAGTCACACCATGATAATTATCAAAATATACGTTTAGGAATGTAAGAAAAAAACTGTGAAAGAATTCTATAATAAAAATTCAAATAATCAACTAGACGTCAAGTGTCTAGTCAACCTAACTAGTACCAATAAGTAGTACCAACATTTAAGGACACACTTCGTAATTCTACGACCTTTCAAAAGGATATAGAGACTCCAAAATATGTATCCATCCCGTACGAACCCCGGTTTACTCGTGGTTTGAGTAAGGTCTTCAAAAACGTGGGTATAACAGCGATTCATTCGTCGAGTAATAAATTACAACAACTTTTAGACAATCCAAAGGATAAAATTGTTCTAAATGAAAGATCTGGGATTTACGAAATTAGTTGTAATGATTGTGATCAAAAATATGTTGGACAAACGAGACGATCAATTAACACCAGATTTAAAGAGCATATGGCTCATCTAAATTATGGAAGAACAGATAAGTCTTGCACAACATGCTTTTGACAACAATCATAGAATAGATATTAATAATTTAAGATTAGTTAGAAATGTGACCAATAATAGACAGTTGGATGCATTTGAGAGCATAGAAATTGTAAAATGTAAAAGTAGTATGAATAGCGACAAGGAACCTATACCGTATAGCCCGCTTTACGCGTTGCTTAGCAACTAATCATTGAAGCGTGACTAATGATTTCATCATAAATAGTATAAATAGGGTAGATTTTTAGTTTAGAAACGCGCGTCGAGCGAATTGAAACTGTTTTGGTGTTTGTGGAAACTACTCCGAGTGTTATATTTACATCAAAGGTTCCAGCCCTATCCAGTACTAACTAGTACCAATATGTTGACAATACCAAAGAGTTTTCTTTACCTAGGCTGATTACCTAGGCTTACCTAGGCTGCGCCATTGACTGCAATATTTTACGTTTTGCCTCAATATTTTACGTTTAATATATTTTAGTACTGTGGCCGGCGCATTCGCCATTTTATCTGGCATATATGGTGAGATCTCCGGTATGTAATCGGAATCCAAGGTCCAATGCCAATAAAACTAAAATGTGACCCATTTGAATTTTAAAAATTGATTTATAAATAACGAAGTTCTTAGGTCACAAATTTACAGAAACCTCCTTTTCTTATGTCGGTTAAAAATAGTGGCATTTCGAAAAAGCAGTTAAACTTTTGCATGAATATATTTCCGATGTTGCTCAAGGTAATACGGGCATATAAACTGAGGGACTAGGTTCCTTTTGTTTTATATTTTCAGAATCGTACAATTTGTACGTATAAGTTGCACAGATCAATATTTTATATTGTATTACGGGTATAGTGATGTATATTAGCGGCGTACTGGTGCATATTATGGAGAACTGTGCTGATTATTGTAAGATTACCTATATTTTTTGAGTTTTGTGACCGGGTTACGAGTTGTATTTAATATACATTGTGATATCAAGTTTTAATTATCTGATTTGTAAGACGCCGTATTTTCGTAGATAACCATTTTAGGACTTTGTTACACTTGCCTTTCGGGAATACATCTTATTACATACATTTATTCATGATGTAATCTTGTGCTCTTTTTTTGAAGTTGCTTGTCCATATTTATCCCTTAAAAAACACTGTTATAATTTCATAAACATTTTCATTTTGTTCTATGTATTTGTTCAGAATTAATTAGAGAAACTAGACTTTTGGAAGGTCAAGTAAGGTCATAGCCAATATTGGCGTCCATATAAGAAGCCAACTAACTATTACAGCTATTCCAAACTATTACAAACATTCTGTGACAGATTTCAAAACGTATACACAATTTACTTATCGCAAAACGCAGCAGGACGGTTACATTATTTATTGCAGCTAGTCGTTTGCGAAAACCAATTTAAAACGTAAGATAAATTACTGCTATCCATACTGCATATCGAACACTTTATGTTTAATATTTCGGAACAAGCAGTTAATTTATCACACTGTATACAAACTAGAGGTTTTACGAGTCAACAATTTTGAACAAGCTATGAAGTAAGAAATTATTATTATTATTACAGATTTTTGGTGATATAATAATCAATATTTCTTATTTTTAAGGTAAGTACTGGAATCTTCTGCAAAATTGTGTATCCAATATTATTATTACATAACTATGTTTATAAGTACATGGTGTCAACTCAATGAAGCCCATCTCAATCTTTTGCATAAATAAATTTGAAACTATTTTGATTATCCACTAGGAACTAGGAGATAGGCTGCTGGGGAAAAAAAGGTAGAAGGCAGCCGAGTCCTTTAACAACTGGATAGGTCTGGAACCTTTAATGTAACTATAACACTCGGAGTAGTTTCCACAAACACCAAAACACTTTCACTTCGCTCGACGCGCGTTTCGCCAACCAAGTTGGCATCATCCGGAGACGATTAAAACTGGGTCCTTTAAGAGTATTTTAAGAGTCTTTAAGGAGTCCTTTAAGATATAAAATTTCGAAAGCAAAAGTACACACAAAAGGAGACGATAGTGTGTTGCAGATTAGAGATTTGAACACAATGGCATCGCTAGAAGAAGTAACAGATCCATACAATAATTCTGGGATTAGAAGAAGAGTACAGGAGCAGATAAGGACATGTACGCAGAATTTAAAGGCAATCAGGTAACAATAATCCCAATGTAAGCGAAGAGGCGTATATAAATTATATTAAAAAACACCTTATTGAGGAAAGGATGGAGGAAATAAATAAGTTAAAATGTAGCAGTGTAGCATGTAGCAAATATTAACCAGGAATTGCAACATATTTAATAATAATCCTGATGGGATACAATGCATCAAACAGTCCAACGCTCTGGTCTCCTCTACGTCTTCTAGTCTTGGCATGATTGGATTGACACTTGGTCATGCATACACTTATACAATTAACAAAGTAAAACTGGTAGATAGGTAGTTGCAGGGCAAATACTTATTTGTTATATCTAGCGAACAATATTATCTTGTTTGCTATGAAGCTCTCCACAGGTTCATTGGCCGCTTCGTTTCTCTCATGGATGACAATTAAATACAGTTAGGTAGGATATCACTTGATGCAGGTTCTATCAGGGCATGGTGTTTTGGAGATTACCCGGAAAACAATCCCAATATTTTTCGGATCACTGCCCTCACGAGGACGGCTGTTCAGTTTGCGCTAATATATTGGTCTCACCAATTTTCGGGAAAACTGTTACATTGCGTCCTGAATGCAGCATATGATGCCAGAGGCTCGAACCTTGATTTTAGTAATAGTAATGAATTTATTAACTTTATTAACATTCGTAATCAATTAACTTCGTAAATTCATATACTGAAGGCGAATTGTTATTGTGTTGTGCTGTATTGTTGTCTGAGAAACTTCATAATAAATATTATTCAAGTTATGATCAAGTACCTGCGTTTCTTATAAAAAGGTCATGCATATTATATCACATCTATTGACATTTCCAGGGCGGTTAAAGAAGAGAAAGATAAATACTGTTCATAAAAATGTTGATCTTACACTTTTGGATAATTATTATAGGCCTATCACAATTCCTTCTGTTTTTCTAAAGAATAAAGAGTTTTGTTTCCAATTTGTAGCAATGAATAGTCTATTATTAATTATATAATAAACTTTGTTACAGTAAATTGATTGATATCGTGATCAGTGGACGGTACACGTGTGTTTGATTGTAGCTCTGTGTTTTTGCCTATTATTTGGAGCTTTGGACATATTTTCTTAATTTATTAAGTGTGTTATATCTCCAGGGAATTGCAATATATATAAAATACCTACAGGTATATGATTTGTTTTCATATGCATTGTTTCTAATAATTAATTGAAATTTAAATACGGTTTTACACAACATTCTGAGGACATGATGTGACACCACCAGTTTAATTTACTCTATACACACTTTGTTTTACCTTTCCGTGGCCTGGTGGCCTAGTTTTGGATTCTATTATTCACCCTGATCTGCTACTGGGTGCGGAAGCATTGTCTTAATTAAACAGTAAAAAAAAACGCAAAACTTTAATAGTGTAAAATTATACTAGTTAAAATCTCATCATATAGATACTCGATTTAAGTGCTGAAGAAAAGAATCAGTAAGTTCTTTTTACTGTGTAAATTGTGATAATATTTTTCATAAAGACTAATAAAAAAGCAATATAACTGTGCTAAACAAAAAGAGGACAAAGTTCTCATATTAGAAAGGCAAATCGTCTTAAGCCTTAAACATTGCCATGACTGTACCAAAAAATATTATTCTACGTGGCGACATCAACATTGACTATAATACTAAATGCTACTACACCAATATTCTAAATGATATTATTAACTAGTTTTGTTTAACTGTTACATCGCATGAGCCCACCCGCATATATACAAACGTCATTGGCTATACCAGCAGTAGTTGCATTGATTACATAATTACTAGCCTGGATCCAAGCATAGAATTCTAAAGTTATTCAACCAAAATTTGGAGGTCACCTAACTATTTACCTTACAGTGAATCTTGGAAAGCAGTAGCCAAGTTCTCCCGAAGTAATTACGTACTATACGCAGCGTACCTACTACTAATGATAATACTATTAACACTTTTAATCATCATTTAAAGCACACGGATTGGTCAGAAGTAAGTATATTTCTTAAACTTTATCGAGGCTTTTCAATACTTTGTTAACAGCATTGTACGTTGCTATGAAGTTAGCTGTCCTCGAAAGAAGAAAATTGTATTACCAAATTCTAATTTCTAAATTCACGCGAGATTAAGGTAAAATATGACAATCAAAAAAAAAATACAAGAAAAATGGTCATGGGATAATGTGTCAGCAGTTATAATTATAAGTAACAATTATATGTAACGTGGTGGATGCATTGAATATATGGTACCATAAGAATAAACTCATCCCAAATAACAAAAAGACACTATATATTAACTTTCACATTCAAAGACTTCATATCTAATGATATCGCATCCTTTAATCCAAGAAGATTCCCATCATCCAGCAATATCAATAAAATTTTTTAATAATAATCGTGGCGTCAACTGCGCCTTTCCTAATAATAATGGCAATAGATCATACAACTTTAAAAAAGCAAACTTTCATGGACTTTATAATTGCTTGATGAGTGTGAATTGGACGTTCTTGGATGAATATGTTGAAATTGATGATAGATGCAGTGCGTTTTATGCGGTATTGTTCTCTATTTCTGATCAGTATGTACCAGTACATGCACATAGCACGATGAAATATCCTATTTGGTATACATCAGAAATTATCTATTGTTTTAAGAGCAAATGCCTTCGACAAGCAAATAAATTCAAAGATACAGGCGACAATTATCACCCTCAGGAATTCTCAAGGATTCGAAATCACGTAAAACTTTTATCTGTACAAGCCTGCAAGAATTACATTAGTTCGGTTGAAACCAACATCTGCAACGATCCAAAGAATTTCTGTTCGCACGTGGAGAATAAAAAATCAAATACTAGAATACCTAATATTGTGCATTGGAATAATTTGACTATCGACACTCCTGATTCTGTGGTAAATGACTTTGGAAAGTTCTTTAGTTCCGTTTATGCAGTAAGAGTTAATCAAGTTAACAATGACAATGTATTTAACAAATTCTATCCTTCCGTGAGCTTGCTTAGCTTTACAGAAAGTCAGTTAGTGAATTCCACAAAAATTTACCTAATAAATCGACTGCAGGTCATCAAGCGTCTATTCAAACAAAAATCTCGCACCAGTTGGAGAAACTTTGTCTCCAAACTTAACAGAAATACTGCTTTAACTGATATATGGAAATTCGTTAGAAGAATGCATAATAAAAATGTCAAACCGAATATACCTATCACTAATGACGTTATAGAAAAAACCTTGGATATGCTTGCTCTATCACAACCAGAAGAGGACCTAGGACTACAACTTGTTACTAACGAATGCAATATAATTAACCGACCATTTTCATTTCAAGAACTGGAAACTACTTTATACCAAAAAAAAAGTACATCGCCAGGAATTGATAAAATAACATATTTAATCTTAAATCATTTAACCATTAAGGCTAAACACCTATTACTTAACACACTAAATAACTGGTGGTTAAACGGAAAACCAGGAGATTATTATATTGAGATAATCATATGTTTAATATTAAAACCTGGAAAGGATACAGAGTTATTCAGTTCGTACAGACCTATCTCATTAATCACATGCCTTATTAAAATTTACGAACGAATGATTAAAAATAGGCTGGAATGGTTCTGTGAAAATAAAAACCTGTTACCATCAAATCAGTATGGCTTTCGAAGTGGTAGAGGTACTCAGGAAGCCCTTACACATCTAGTAACGGATATACAGTGTACATTTTCAAGAAACGATTACCTTATGTGTCTATTCCTAGACCTAAAAGGGGCTTATCAGGCAGTCAACTACAAAATTTTAAAAGAAGAACTTATGTGTCAAGGCATTCCACACAATACAATTTGTAGTATAATAGATGTATATAATAATAGAAAAATATACATTAGGAATCACAACAACAATTTAATAGGTCCTCGAACAGTTCGACAAGGCCTGCCACAGGGATCTACACTTAGTCCACTATTATTCAATCTATACACAGCCACTATTCATGAACTTTGGGAAGAAGACATAAAATGCATCCAGTATGCAGATGACATATGCGTATATACTTCACAAACATCATATCAGAAATGCATAACTAAATTAAAACACATTGTGTATAATTTAAACAGGTGGTTAAGCAATCACTGTTTTGAAATAAACTTAGATAAGACGGTAATCATGTTCTTTACAAGACATAGACTACAAACACCACAACATATTTTAGTCAATAATATGACCTTCAGAATCGTAGACCACACTAAATATTTAGGAATAATCATAGATAAAAAATTGCTATGGACAAAACATATCCAATATGTGAAAGCAAGATGTGAGAAGGCTATGGATATTTTAAAAATAACATGCAATACCAACTGGGGAGCAGAAGTAAAAACAGCAATTATGTTTTACAGAAGCTATATTAGACCTATATTGGATTATGGATGTATAATTTACTATTCAACTTCTAATACAAATAGAAAGATAATAGATAGAATTCAATATAAAAGTCTTAGAATCTGTTTGGGTATCATGAAATCATCCCCATGTAACACTATTCTCGCCGAAGCTCAAGAGCCTCCATTCAGCATTAGAGTAGAATATTTAGCTAAACAATTCCTGTCAAAATTAAGAATACATAGCAGCCATAGAACAAATGCAATGTGTTGCTTGACGGTCGAATGCCTAACCAATAAATACTGGTCTCGGAAGAACAATCCTCCTTTAGTAGAAGCATTCTTATCTTCAAGAGAATATGAAGAAAGTGTAAGAGAGACGGATAATAACAATATCTTCAAATTTGAATACGATATGCTACAACAAAAACCCCAAATAATCATCCCACAATACACGGAAAATATATTAATCAATGAAAAACTGATGCTCTCAATATTAGAAAAACACAAAGAATTTATTTTAATTTATACAGATGGATCCAAAAACAAACAAGGAACTGGATGCGCTCTTTACATTCCCCAACAAAACACATCAGAGGTGTATAGATTGCACAATAAAACATCCATATATACGGCTGAGGCGATTGCTATTGAGAAAGCTTTGAAGTATGTAAAGGAACATAAAAGTAAGAAAACACTTATTATCAGTGATTCGCAAGCAGTTCTAAATAACATCAAACAACTTTCAAAAAAAGAAAAAAACACAACAATTTTCAATATCATGAGTCTAATTTACCAAATAAAGAAAAACGGACAGGAAGTGATCCTTTTGTGGGCAAAAGGCCACTCAGGAATTGAAGGAAACGAAATTGTAGACGCATTAGCAAAAAGCTTCACTGACTTAAAGCCACTAAATTGGATAGAGCCAGGAGATAGGAGAGCAATTTTTAAAAAAGAAATGCGAGAACATTGGGAAATGGACTGGTTGGAATTTGCATCAATATCAAGGATCAGTACTGCAACATACACCCTACCTTACCACAAAATATACCGCATATTGAAGGAAATTACCCAAGAACACTATCCCTGACAATATCTAGGCTAAAAATTAACCATACAAGAAGCCCCTTGCATTTGAAAAAAATAGGAATTATTAGATCGGATATATGTAAATGCAACAATAACTCTACCGCTGATCTAAACCACTTAATATTTAATTGCTCAGAGTATAATGTAGAAAGACAACATTTTATTGCATCCCTCATAAGCCAAAATGTACAACTCCCCACTAATGCAGAAAATCTTCTGACCCTTCAAAAGGACAAAATTAATGAGATATTATATAATTACATAAAAACTGCAAAAATCTTAATTTAAGCTAACTTTTCAAACACAATGGAACTTGTTCTTTTCCATTTTCCCCTTTAATTTATTTTAATAATATTTATTAGTAATAGTATGTAGATTAATATTAGTTAGAACTCCCATTGTTTATCCTTGTGTTATGTTAACCTATTACACCCGTGGTCTTTCCTGTGATTGTGCGAAGTCGTCTTGATAGACCCCTAGACGCAACTTGTCCCTGTTTGAAAACCCAATATAAACAAATGAAAAAAAAAAAAAAAAAAGAATAAAAAGAAAAAAAAAGATATGTAGATATGTAAGTATGTGTGTGTATGCGTGGGTATATATGTGTATATATGTATATATGTATATATATCTATATGTGGGTATGTGTATACTCATTAAATAATTTATTATTTATCTAATTTAGTAGATATTTATACCAGTAGTTACTTAACAAAGGCAACATGAAAATCAGTAACACGGTTACACTATTCCATTGTATGATTACTCCTTTCTTTTCTTTTTTTTATTTCATGGTATAATTACAACTTTGAGATTGACTCGATTATTTGTGACTAAACAACCAAAAGGTTAAAAAATTTCTGTGGCTAATCGAACGAGTTTTCGGAAGCCAAACCCCTCTCCAAAAAAAAAAAAAAAAAAAAAGACCGCAGGTCATGATCTTATCCCTAGTTTTGTTGTTAGGGACTGTGCCAGAATTTTTGCTATTCTCTTACTAAAAATATTTAACCTCATCCTAAGAGACAGAAAATTTCCTGATTGCTGGAAGTTAGCAAGGGTGTGTCTATATTAAAATGTAACAGTTCTGCTGACGTTAGTAACTACAGACCTATTTCCATTTTATGCAATTTCTCGAAAGTGTTTAAAATGTCTGTGTATCAACAAGTTTACTGGCAAATTAAACCTTTCATCTCAGTTTCGCAGAACGGGTTTATAGTGAAAAGGTCAACTACACCTAACTTAGTAATTATAAACAATGCAGACCACATGGATGAGCGAAATCAAGTCGATGTTATATACACAGACTTTTCCAAGGCTTTTGATAAAGTTGATCAGGGTATTTTGTTAAGTAAGCTCTCAATGTATGGATTCAGCAGTTCGCTAGTCAAGCTATTTAGCTCCTATTTGGATAATAGATCTCAGTTTGTCGGTTATAACGGCTTTAGTTCTAGTCGGTACGTTGTAACCTTAGTAGTACCGCAAGGTTCCAATCTAGGCCCACTCTTATTTACATTATATATCAATGATTTGACAGAGAAAATAACTTGCAATAATCTTATATTTGCCGACGACTTTAAAATTAACTCATTTATTTATTTATTTATTCATTTATTTCTACCAATAAAAACTCATAATTTTGTATATAAAGGGTCCGCCAATAAGCGCGCTCGATCTTTAAAATGAAATAAAGCAAGTTGTGTAAGAGGTATAAATGAAATTTATTTTTTGTTTGAAAGAGTATTCGAAGGCATTATGTATGGAAAATAATATCGGTCAAATGTCCACCTCGGCTTCGCTGGGTGGCGCGCATACGAGAAGTCCAATTTTCAATGACTCTGGCGCACAAATCGGGCTGTATTTCATCGATGGCGTGGCGTATGTTGACTTTGAGGGCATCAGTGTTTTGTGGTTGGTTTGCGTAGACCTGTGATTTAAGAAAACCCCACAAGAAATAGTCTAGTGGGGTTAAATCGCACGATCTCGGTGGCCAGTTGATGTCGCCTCCGCGCGAGATAACCATTCCTCCGAAGCGCTCGTGCAGAAGATCCATTGTGGCGCGCGCTGTGTGGCTCGTAGCGCCGTCCTGCTGAAACCACATATCCTCGACATCCATATTGTCGATTTCATGCCAGAAAAAGTTCGTTATCATGGATCTGTATCGTTCGCCGTTTACCGTGATGGACACACCATCGTCGTTCTCGAAGAAATACGGCCCGATGATGCCTCCGGCCCAAAATCCACACCAAACAGTTACCTTTGCTGGGTGCATTGCGACCTGGTGGACCTCCTGTGGATTGTTCTCGGCCCAATAACGGCAATTCTGCTTGTTGACATTCCCATTTAACCAAAAATGTGCCTCATCGCTGAAGATGATTTTGCGACCAAAATCGGGGTCGACTTCCAACTGCTCTAAAGCCCAATCAGCGAAGATACGGCGCTGTCTATGGTCGTTTATTTTGAGCTCTTGTGTCAGCTGAATCTTGTACGGATGCATGCCCAAATCCAGATGCAAGATTCGGCGAAGTGATGTTTCCGAAAGGCGGAGTTCCTGTGCGCGACGTGAAATTGACTGTCGCGGATTTTCACGCACACTATCGCGCACAGCGGCGACATTCTGGGCAGATCGGACGTTTCGACGACGCGTCGGTGTTGGCTGATTGTTCACCGAACCGGTTGCCTCGAATTTGTTAATCAAACGACGGATAGTCGACTCAGCAGGACGATCAATTGCACCGTAAAATTGGCGGAGCGCGCGGAACGTTGCTCGAACCGATGAATGATTTTCGTAATAAGTTTTAACGATTTGCACATGTTGCTCGCGGCTGAATTGGTTCATGGTGATTTGTGAAGATACACTGAATAATAACAACTACGTTTGCCAACTCTACCACAAACAACATGGCCGCCATGAGCTGTCAAAGATCGAGCGTCCCTATTGGCGGACCCTTTAGCTTCAAGTTTCATTATTTATTTATTGTTTTGTTGAAGTTGTCCTCTAAATGGATTTTTTTTCTGTTGGGAATTAATAACATATTTTTTTTGGTGCTGGTCAGCCCCCTGGCCCCCGAGTGGTCCAGAGAGTCCCTCCAGCCTCGTTACTCAACGACCACTCCCCACGTCCGCGGGGTAAGCGGTCATACATGTACAATTTTGTAATGTTGTACTTTTCTTGGTAAATAAAACATTATTATTATTATAAATATAATATTTCACTTGTGACCCTGACTTTTTAATAACAGTGAGAGTTATTTTCATTTGTTTATTAAGTACTCCAAAAAAAATGCTTACCTTCTCATGTACTGATCCTTAAAAACGACTAATATGACTATAATGTTCGCTATAAATGCGGACAGAAACACTGGGACGTACAGGCCTATCACAGTGTAATAGTTTACTGAATATGTGTTATGTATAAAAGACGGAGATATGTTCAGGGTGTCTGTATATATTGTTGAGTTATTCGTTGCCTCCATTTCAGTATTTTCAGTCTCCAATTTTAAAGAGCAGATACCTGAAACAATAAAATATATTGAAGAATGGTAAAAGCACTGTCAACATACAACTTAAACAAACACGTTATTAAATATTTCTCCATCAGTTATTATTGTGAAATATGCCAACAAATACTAACACAACACAGAAAAATATAACAATTACATAGTATTGAATACTCGGTGCAAAGATATTGCTTTACGAAATATCGTTCAATATTTTTTAATACTTAAAAATAATACTAATATTTGTATACTAAACTCCTTTAACATTACAAAATAATACACTAAAATCAGCAAAATCTTAGACGCTTGTGGGCCTGTAAGCTACTAAAATTTCTGTCGTTTCAGTTCAATTTGCCGAACGTCAACGAGAATAAATTGTATTATTACTCCATCGGATGGTTTTATTGAATTTTAATGTTCCCACTGTAAAAATAAAATTTCTTCCGACAGACGGGAAATTGCTAAAATCTCTTGGTATAAATTCACTAGTTTCAATAAACGAGTTCCGACACGGATTGGATTTATTTGCTAGAATAGTAGCATCAGGATATCGGTTCACGTTGTGCCTTTTTATTTGGTTTCATTCCTGTTACTTTATACTGTAAAAAATTCTAACTGACGTGGCTGATAATGCCGCTGTACTTTTTTGTTAATTACTGACACAAGAGGAGAACGTTTCTACATATTGCTCGGCTTATGATTTGCAATCGTTAGTTTCTAATCAAAATTCGTTAACTCGCAAAAATAACGGAGAACCAAAAATTATGCTCAATTTCTAAGTTGATTTTCTCGCGAACCGATAGATCGATTTCGATGATTTTTTTTAACTGTAGCTTTTTTTCTTTGGTAATTGCACTGTGATAACATATTTTATTCATATTTCAGTTTTAGGGGAGCATTAGCAACAACAATGGATGCATAATGAAATCATACTGTAGCCTCATGTTTTATGAACATTTTGTTTTGTAAATTTCTCTGATATCTGCAATATCAAAGAAAATACACATTTGTGTACCAGAACATATTTTTTTTATTAAAATAATATTTTGACATTAAACTTCGCGGCATTGCCAATTCTCCATTTCGTTCAATGGGGCATTTGTAAGAGATGCCGCCTGTACCAGCCTGTCAGGCTCTTAAGAAGTGAGATATTCAATGTCCTATCAAAAAGAATTTGAGGTTTTTCTTTCTAAATAAAACAGTAAAAAATTGTCATTCGACTCAGCTAATCAACTCATATCAGCTGTGATTAAAATTTTTGTTTGCCTAAAGATGGTGATGGCTTTGTCAAAAATTGTGTTGTATATACAGGGTGTTGTATATACAGGTAAAAAAAACTAATGATAATTTTGCCACAATTATGTTTTTATACGGGGTGATCAAAAATCACAAAGTTTGCTCTTACCGAATTTTAAGATTTTTGACCACCCCGTATAATAAACAAAATTTTTTTCAACATTACTTTAGGCAAGGAAAAACTTTGATAAATAATAATACTAAACATTTTTTGAGATTTTGTAATTTGTGCCCACCCCGTATAAAAAATATGATTTTTGTCGACGTCATTACCATTTTTTGGACAAATAAAAACTTTTATAAATAATAACATTTTCTCGACAATTTAAAATTTTTACCTATTTCACCTATCGTTAACCACATCCGCGGACATACTATATATAAACATGTTACCACAAAAAAGTGTAACGTAATAAATGCAACTTATTTATACAACAAAAGAGAACAAATATTTATGGAAAATATGAAACTTGACATAGGAGACATGGCAAATTTACCAATAACATGCAGGCAAATCTTCTCTAAATGAATCATTTGTCACAAGTACTGGGACGTTTGTTTATTCAACGTGTTAGAATTATAAACACCCACATCGTATTGCTCGAATCTTACGATTTCGTGACGGTGGAATCTTCGAACTAGGCTCCCTAAGTGTTCCACTAAAATATGGAAAATAATTAATAACTCGAAACCGTTAGGAATGGGTACAGGCAAAAATAATAAGAAAGATGTACGTATCCAAAAATGTGATTATATACAGGGTATCTTATTTGAAATATCGAAGATGTTGCTACTTTTTGAAATGAGCAACGCTGCATCGCTAAAAACATTTTACATTGAATATCAGGAGCTATTATTTAAGTATTCAAATTATATATTCATACGAAAATTGTTATATTCGACTTTTAAAGTGAATGTATGTGAAAAAATTTGGAAATAGATTTCTGCATGAAACGAACCTCTAAATATTAATACTATATACTAAGAATCTAAGAAAATATACTAAAGTAAAACCATTCGCTGTCAATATATTTATATTATTATCATTCGCTGAAGTAAAAGTACTACAAGTAACAAGCAAA
Organism: Tetropium fuscum; assembly: GCA_964058915.1. Classification (NCBI taxonomy): domain Eukaryota; kingdom Metazoa; phylum Arthropoda; class Insecta; order Coleoptera; family Cerambycidae; genus Tetropium; species Tetropium fuscum. The sequence continues at coordinate 120,202 of CAXKVY010002380.1, forward strand.
AGCACTACTTGAGGTTTGTAAGCGATATTTAAAGCCCCATGAGCAGCAGGACAGAAAGTATCTCGGCATTTCAGTTTCCATTTCATTACCGTCGATCTAACGGAACCACAATTTCCTTACATAATAATCAGCTGAATTTCTCTCAAGCGCCAGCTTTGAGTTGAATTTAAAATCAAGCGCGCAATTAGAAATCACTTAGCTGCAACGCTTATAACGAAATCCTGAGGGTTGTGTGACCTTATAAGGCCAGCAATCGGCTTTCGGAGAGTGACACCGCAGTTTGAAAATTACGTTCGGCTTAAGGGCATGTTACAAATCACTGAGAATAACGAATGCTCAGATTTGCTAGGTGAAATCCCACTTAAACCTCTTAGGGAATTTTCAGTCGCGTTTTCTAGGTCGCTGGGCAATGTTGCCCAGCGCAAATATAATAAAAAATATGAAGTTGGAGAAACTGAACGATAATATGACAATAGCAGGTCTGTATATCGTTTAACGTTGCGTAAAATCGTTTTCTAAAACACGAACGGACAATTGAAAACTGGATAACTCGATTTACCGTAGTAAGAGCAAACTTGTCGAGATATATTTATGAGATTTTAATACATATGGCTTAAAAAAATATATACGCGAATACACTACAATAACAAAACAAACAAAAACTGTCATAAATAATATTTTTTCAAATGTCGACAGTAATATGATAAATCACACTGTCGTATGCTGTGATATGTCCGATCATTATCTACAATATGTAATATATTGTCATAGTAAGACTGTAGGAAACCCGTTTTTCGAAGACAACGTTTTCTGACGTATGAATTCCTAACTTTCATTTTAATGTTTGATGATGGAAAAATCAAAATTTTCGCACGCGGAGCTTCCTTTTGCTCCCCAAATACAAAATTTTAGATACACAAGATGGTTGACATGGATGTTTAACACCCTGTATAACCCCTTTTCTAACTTTCTATTATATCATAAACTATTTTGACTACGTAGTTCCATTCTCATTTCTGTTACAAAACGAATATCTAAAATATATTTTTTGTGAATGAAATGTAATATTAAGTGATTTACGAAACAATAATAAACCACAAGCTACCGTCTCACAAGAAAAGTATCCCAGCAACTTTTCATAAACGCGTAGACTTTTATACGTAACTTTAAGCATGAGGGATGGATATAAAAGGAATTTAACCAGAGGGACAGGTTTAATGAAAGTAATAATTTAGACACTGCAGTGGAGAATCAATCATGCTTTGGAGAGACATATGTTCCAATGGCCTTATACCTACGTCATTGTAAATGGCTGTAAGCTATAACTTACGTTAAGGACCAGATAGGCACTAGCGTCTTTGAACGTATGCTTATCAGCTTTGTGGTAGTTACCTAATCTTTCAGTTTTCATTACGAAAATGTTATAAAAATTTCGCACAAGCGTACAAATAGATACGCAATAGCACAAGGGTCCATTATATATATATATATATATATATATATATATATATATATATATATATATATATATATATATATATTAGGGTGGCCCATCTTTTTCGAAATCGAAATGTTTTCTTTCTCACCCCAGCAAATGGTTCCATTTAAAGAAAAAACAGTCCACTTGAAATATTATTTAGGAAAATTTAAGGCAAGGGTATTTATCTTTAGAATGACTAATCAAGTCATACAAATATCAAAGACATCATCTGTTGTGATTATGGCATGTGTCATACTACATACTACTGTAAATCCGTAGTCTAAGACAACTAGACTAGAAGTTTTTTAAATAAAACTCGTTTTATCTTTCTGTATTTTATTATGAAACGTTTTGTTTTTTTCCTACATAGTACCAAATCCAATTTATCCTAAATCTACAAGATATATAGTAATAAAAACAATATTTTTTGCACTAGTCCAAAGAATGCGAGAGGGTTTCTTATTTTACATTTGGAAACCGTGATTTATAATCTTTTACAACTTGGAGTAAAAACTGCTTTTGGTCTTAATTTTTTGTTAAAATGTCATTATAATCACCAATAAGTTTGATCCCCCTCTCAGCGGCATCATTTACAACTTTAATTTTGTTTACAATATCGAAACATCGAGTATAACATTAATTTTCACTCCATGTCCTAGTGCTTCTGCTACTGCCGTCAAAATATGGACTCCGTACCTGTCTCTTATTTTGCAAGCATCAAATGCAGCGGCTATTTTTGGTGTGATGATGTTATATGTTCCATATAATCTTCTCTTTTTTGGCTGTGATGGGCCAGGCTGGTCTTGTAAAAACTCTTCTTGGGCTTCAAGTATTTCATCTTCATTTTCGTTGGAGTCGGCTGAATTACTGCTTGATGATGGACAGGTGACTGTTTCCTCTAATCTAGCTTTTTCTTGTTGACTTCTATGCATTCGTTCGGATAATTTCTGTTATTTCTCCTCAGCTGATTTTTCTTGAGAACCAAGTTGGTAATCAATACCATGCATAAATCCAGGACGTCCCTTTTTTCTTTGGTTAATTAAAAACTGTTTATTTTCATCTATTTTCATCAACTCCAACGCGTTTGCATGAGAAATATCAAAGAGATCGGCCAACTTTCCAACGAAATTTTTTTCTTTTCCTCCCGCACTGGCCCTTTTAGCCGATTTTTGTAAGTTCCTCCACTCTGCATAAAGTGTATCTAGTTGTTTAACACAATGAAAATCCTGACGTGTTGAAATGCGAGCTTTATCCCAAAAAACTGACACCTCTTTCATTGTTAATTTTGCACTTTCATGTACACTTAGCTTCACGAATGTTATAAAAGAGCACTTGTAATACCTGTCTATTAGACGGCAATTTATTGGCAATCATTTGTGACGAATAGTGTCCAACTAAGTAAATGAAAGGATCCTTTCCTAAAGGTCTAACATCAGTCATCGTTAAATACTTTTTCAAAAAGGAACGTACACTAGAACTTATAATGTCACCTCTGTAAAACACAGTTGGAAACTGACATGAAAACCTACCGTAGGTGCATTATGTTATATTTCCAAACTTATAAATACTCCAAAAAAAATTAATTCTAGGAAATAATTACAACAATAAAACATGATGAGAAAAGAGGTAAACCGGTCCAGATAGATATTTGTATTGTAATTACAATTCAAGTGTATTTATTGCCTTAATAAAATCTTATCTACAAATTTCTACCTGGATGCGACACGGGTTACCGTTCACCGAATTATTTGAAAGTTTTGCCACCCTATAATATATATATATATATATATATATATATATATATATATATATATATATATATATATATATATATATATATATATATTGTAATATTTATATGTTTATCTTCTATATAAAATTTTAACAAATATGATAGAGAAATAATGTTTTAATTTGATTATTAGATACTTATTCTCTTAATATTTCCCTGATAAATCCTTCTTATTTTAAAATTGGACGCCAGTTCTTGGCAATTAAATTTTTACTTATTATAATGTTTGTTATTTAAATTATTTACCTGAAATTTGCAGAACAAGAAATAAGTTATTTTACATGTGATTATGTTTATTACTAGAAACATCATGCGAAAACCTACTGAACTTCTATTTCACATGGGACTCTGGAAGTCCTCTGGAACAAAATTCCTTAAAATTAGAAGATATTTGACTGTTTATTACCTCTTTACTATAAAGTTAATACTTTTTATGTACCTACACTAATTACCTAATCACCTGTCACTTTCGAATGCACTGTACGTAAACTAATGAACTACTCTGGGCTCTGGTGGTGGTGTCTTCTAACGGGATATCACTGCACTGCCTCTGGATGTTGGCTTGTTCTGCTCGTACTCTGCTTACGCCTTGGGATTTATCTACCCCTAATTTTAACTCACTTGCCGCTGCTATTGTCTCCAAACTACTATCACTCGATAATCTCTCTTTGGAAGTTTGTGTCTTGTCCTTGAATGTTGTTAAAATGCAATTTTTCCTTCACTGAGCTGGGGAGCTACCAAGTTTCTTCCTTTTATAATTGTAAAATCGACGAAAAACACTTATTACAACATATGTATTACAATATGTATTACTGCTTACTTAGCACTAATTGAAATTGATTATTTTATATCTTACTCACTTTTTACTTAATATCTTAAATCTGCCAAACTTAAAAGCGTGGCTGTTGATTCGGACGCCGTCACTAGGCTCCATTAAAATGTTAGTTGTTGCTACGGATGTTCTCCGTTTTCGAAAACAAAACAACTTCCTGGTTACATACTTCTTTCCTGCACTATTAGTTTAATTTGACCAATCAGATTGATTCATAAAATAAAATTTTTATAACTACACTTAAAACTACCATATCTCGATCATCACATATTATAATTTTGAATTCTGAACATATATTTACGGTTAATTCCAACCTCTGACGTCTAACTTAACTTTCTGTTTGGCGCGTTCCCTCTATGTTTCATACCTTAGTTCCTAGCTATAAATCTTAATCCTTTAACTTAGAAACAGTTTATTAGTTATTACTATTGAAAATAATATGCGTTTCAAAGAACATGCCTCTTTAATACTAAAAAAATGTTATATAGCTATAAAATTATTACATAATAATGTTTCCATTTTGAATTTCAAACTTAGAAAAAAATTGTGTGTCTCTCGTATTGCCTTTATTAAATTACTGCAATATTATTTATTTTTGTAGTCTAGATACATACACTCAAAACCGGTTACAAAAAATACAAAATAGCTGTTGTAGATTTATTTTCAGACTTAGAAAATTTGCTCATGTTTCTCTTAAAATTAATACTCTAAACTGGCTAAAAATAAATAATCTTTACAAATATAACCTAGCAGTCTTTACTCACAAAATTTTGAATACATCCTCTCCTCCTTACCTTCGCGACAAATTTATCTGTAGATATAATACCCAAACGGTATATTTCTATATATTTTTGAAAACATGGTAGACTTGAAATAACTGTACAAAAACAATCATTTGCTGGTGTAGTGCATTATAAATAAAAAAAAATCAAAATCGATTAAGATCTTTAATTTTAATCACGGTTTGAAAGGTGGTGGAAAAATAGTTGACTCATTTTCCTTTTTTCCTTTTCAGACATTGAGCTCTATTGGAACATCACATTATGTACAACACTGCTATTTCTAAATTACGTTATATATAAAATTATATTATGTATAAAATATGTGTCAGTGGTCATTGATGCTATCTGTTCCCTGCATTTGAGCGGTATATAAAGCCAAAGTATCAAGAAACAGGAACAGTAGTTCCTGTTTCTTTTGTTATAAAACGTAAAATTCCACGTTTTCGGCAATTGTAAAACTGTGAAAAGTAATCTAAACTTCAGTTCCATTTAACAAACATTCAAACATCCGAAGAACTTACCAAACAAATATGAAGTAACCAATGCAATAATTGGATTACAGCGCTCCTTTGTTTTTTGATAAACCCTTTACCAGAGTGGCATTGAAGAGCATCACAGTGAAAATGAATTATAAAGATACAAAACACCTATACGCCTCTACATTTCCAGTCAAATTTTCTTACGACAAATATAACATGCCTATATAACACTTAAGAAATATCCTATTTCATATGATAATACAGTTTAGATATAGAATAAATTAAGTAAACCCCAAAGTTCTTAGCAGGAAACGCATAATATATTGATACTAATAATTATAATTATTGTTATTTTTGGAGTCGGTGTCAGTCAAGGTTTACAATCGTATAAGGAAGTAGCGTAGGTATACATCTCTAATTGTATTTGACTAGAAGTTTGAATTTAAGTTAATTGTAAGTTAATTTAAGTAATTTATTTCTCTCCGTGTGTTGTTATTGACCTCCACCTAAACGGCTGGACTGATTTTTCTGATGAAAAAGTTAATTCGAGGATGGTTTTACAATTTGATCCGATAGAAAATATTTTTTAATTAATTTAAATATCTATAAATTAGGTTTGTGATAGGTGCATTCGCCATTTTTTCTATTATATCTGGTTATATCTTCGGAATCTAGTACACACAGGATAGTAAATCAAATAGCTAAAAGTATTGAGGAAAAGAGATTCTGCAACGGAGTATTTCTAGATGTCTCACAAGCATTTGATAAAGTGTGGCTCGTAGGTCTACTATACAAGCTGAAAATGATGCTAAATCACAATTATTATCTACTCCTAAAATCATACCTTACTGACATACACTTTTCAGTAAAGTTCAATGATTCGATCTCTAACTTATTTCCTATAAAATCTGGTGTTCCACAGGGCAGTGTGCTAGGGCCACTCCTGTACCTTATATATACCAGCGATTTACCCGAAACGGAAAACACTATGATAGCAGCTTTCGCCGATGACGTTGCAATCTTATCTACACATGATAATCCCGGCACAGCCACAGAAAACATACAAATCCACCTGGATCAACTTAACGAGTGGTACAACAGATGGCGAATAAAAATAAACCAGACTAAATCCGTCCAAGTAACATTCACTCAAGTAACAAGTCCTCTTATATAAAGCAATACTGAAACCCGTATGGTCATACGATCTCCAACTTTGGGGATGCACCAAACCATCACGCCTGAAAATCATACAAAGGTTCCAAAATAAAACACTTCGTGCGATTGTGAACGCATCTTGGTATATTAGTAACCTAACACTGCACGGGGAACTACAAATCCCATTCCTCCCAACAGAAAACTAAATAAATCCTGGCCAGTAGATCTCCTTCAGCAACACTAACTAGATTAGTGATATATAAGGAGAAATGTTAATGGACATCTCCCTTTCATGCCGAAGACTTCCAACACATTTACTAAATACACTAATGTAGTAGATTGTAAATTGCAGTAAAACACAAAAAGAAAATAATAGACGCTGCACATTAATATGTATCCCTGTGCGTTATTAGAAACACCAACAAAATATACAATAAAATACGTAACAAAATTTTACCTAGAAAGCGAATACTACTTTCATTGAAATTGAGTTTCGTCGGCCCAACCTACTTCTTTATTTAGGTAGGTTATGGTCGACAACCGTACCAGTTGCTTTATTTTGTAAATTTCAAGAAATGTCATTCATATTTCTTTTATTGTTAGGTGTATGCATATATATATATATATATATATATATATATATATATATATATATATATATATATATATATATATATATATATATATATATATATATATATATATATATATATTGTGTACCAAAATTAATAAAACCAATTTCTCAACGCATACCTATGTCGTTTTCTATAGACTGGCAGGAATTGTGCCCTATTCAAGGGTGTCCATTTTCCTGCACGTGCGATTCAATATAATATCATCAATCTATCGCTACCGCCCTCATTTTTCATGAATACGCTCTGGGTCCTCCTTTGTTCTACTTATTAGTTTCACCAGTTTACCCACTTGTTCTATTGATTCCACCAAAATACTGATACAATCCATTCTTTCTCTTTCACGGTGCTCAACTCATTGTTTATATATTGACACACTACATGTCATTAATAAAAACAATTCTTAGGACATATTATCTCGTCATGCTGCGGTGTAAGAAAAGTTCTCTTGAAAATTACTTTTTAATGCAGTTTTATAATGTTATTAGTCACACTGGGTATCAGTGTGACTTCTTAAATGCTTTGATAGAATTACCCACAATGGTTTATGGAAATTATTATACAGGGTCAGTTATTAGGGATGCGGTGGTTCTTAACTCCTATGTTATTAACTGTTTTTAAAAAAGACTTCTTGTGGGGTTAATATGCTGCGGAATGTGATGCATAACTTCAGGGCTCAGTTGGACTTAACGGAAGTAATTTTGCTGGGGTTATTTTTGAAATCAGTTCATTAGATGCTTTTCTATGTAGTTCATAGTAAAAAAAATTACATTCTTTTCAAAATCGCCCTTTTTCCTACTTCACCCAGTGGTTCGAAAGATCTGATTCATTGACTTTAATTTATATAAAATATTATGGGGATACGTTTCAACAGTATCTTACAAGAAAAGGAGGGATACCATCAGAACTCGTGTTAAGTTTTGGTTTAACAGCTTGCATTACTTGTGGGGTCAAAGAAAGATTAAATCATTTGGAGTAGAATTGCCCATGTGACTTTGTGAAATTCAATTCTCTACAAAAAGTTTCATATAAAGTATATCGAAATTATGCGTCATTTGCGAAATATTTTTAAAAAATTGGAAAGGGCGAGTTTTTATCCCTATCTCTAATTTCCACTCTCTAATTTCCACTCTCTAATTTAATAGAATTCCCCGGTTTTTTCTTAAATGATCCATTGACCGATTCCTGCAATAAAAACCCATGAACGTCTTGGCCACAAACTGTGTGGCCATTTTTAGAAAAGAATGCTTATAAAAAGTAAGAAATATTTTACTAAATAATAACTACCAATTTTCCTATGACCCGGTATGTTTCAAATTTCAAAAGATTAATTTATAGGTTATGCAAGGGAATTATACAGAGTGGTGATATCCTTGTGCAAAATGCGTTGATTTAAGGAACGTCCTATTTTCACAAGAAAATTTTCTCAATTTTTTCATAACAATTTTTAAATACTACATAAAATTGTAGCCTAGAAGTATCGACGATTTTCAATATTGATTTTTGCAAAGGTGTTATAAAAAAAGGTATAAAAATTTGCAAAAAATATAAATTTTGCAAAGGTATAAAAATTTGCAATTTCTCATATTTTTTCGAATTTTCAAAACTGTTTTCAATTTTCAACTGTTTCAAATATTCAGAACTTTAAAAACCATTGACATTTGCCATTGTTTCAAAATCTACATTTCCTATATATATATATATATATATATATATATATATATATATATATATATATATATATATATATATATATATATATATATATATATATTGCTAAGTATTCCAAGTATTTATTTTCATTCAATTAAATTTTCGTTGATGGAAGCTTTCGGGTAATGTCGCGTTACAATTTCTTCGGTTTAGATGCCCTCAGCGGTGGATGGAAGGAATGGGCCACCACCACCGCGGCCCGGTGAAGACCCGTGAGGTATATCGGGCAACAAATATTTTAAATGAACAGGAAATTAATATTTTAACGGGGCGATAATCGAGAAGCCACGTTGTCATGATAAGTATCCTTGATTATTAATTCTTAGCACGCTCTAATTTTAGCAAAGCAAGGAAAAACCATGGGCGTGAAACACCGAATTATCTACAAAATTTCTGTGGGAGAGCACTGATCCTTTTGGATCCAGAATAAGGAAAAGCTAATTACGGTTATCACTGTAATTTCCTGACGCCAGCCAACGCTTGGGTTCAGCCTCTTAACGGAAAACCCAAATGTGCAATGCATGGAATAATTAGGTGTTTACAGTTGAGAGAACTGAACAGCGCAGCGTCGGCTTTGTGAATGGTATAACATAAATAATCTACTTCAAGAATTCCTGAAGGAAGATTCTTTCTGGTTTAGACCTTTTCATTGTTTTCGTATATCCCATCTCAGTCAATAAATATACGCACGTACCACGTAATCGGAAAAGCAATATCTAATGTCAGATAATACGTGACAAAACGCAATATCTATCTTTTCAAAAAATATCAACGAAAATTGTGTCGTACCGATCATTAAACTTGGTCTTATGTATCGTAGACGCTAATCACTGTAACCGCTCCTTTTCGGATGATTAACGACCGAATAGGTTTCCATACCTCACTTTTTATTTATCTATCATATTTTGTGGCGTTTGTGTGTCCCGGATTTTCACGGATCAGTTTATTTAGTACTTTTTTGTGTTACAATATGTGTTTAGGAGATGATCAAGATATTCTTGATGTAGACTTTGGATTTCCTCGAAAAATATACGAGATTTTGTAAAATTAGATAATCTAACATTCTTCCCACGTTTTCGCACCAAAGGACACAGTATTGTTTACTGTGTCCTTTGTACAGACAGTTTATTGCAATTTGTAGAAGCAGAGTTGGAATTTAATAATAATTTGTGAGCAGTAATTGTCAAAAGAAAAACTATGAATTTTGCAAATTACTGATTTTCATTTACTGGCTTTGTTTTATTTTATTTAATGTAATATTAAGGTATTAGTAATGTAATAGTAATGTAATAGTAATGTAATAGTAATGTAATAGTAATGTAATAGTAATGTAATAGTAATGTAACAGTAATGTAGTAGTAATGTAATTGTACTGTAATAATAATGAAATAGTACTGTAATAGTTTTCTGAAATAATTAGAATTTTTGTGTTGTTTTAAACAATCAATCAGAATTTAGTTTCAGTTTCAATCGTCTCCGGATGATGCCAACTTGGTTGGCGAAACGCGCGTCGAGCGAAGTGAAAGTGTTTTGGTGTTTGTGGAAACTACTCCGAGTGTTAGAATTTAGTAACAATCTATAATCTATACATTAAGTAAATTTATATTTTGTCTACTACAGCCATACCTTTTGTACATTTCTACTCGTACATCTTCTTCCTTAACTGATATGTGATGACTGACATGTTTTCTTTTTCTTTCACTTTATTTATATTTGTGACTTAATCCCCTCTTCTTCCTAGTTCCATCTATAATAATCTGAGTAGATTTACCTACGCTCACGTCATTGTAAATATTTTGTTCTTAATTTTGTATTTAATTCTTCAAAATATTATTGTTTGTATTATAAAGGGTCCGCCAATAGGGACGCTCGATCTTTGACAGCTCATAGCGGCCATGTTGTTTGTGGTAGAGTTGGCAAACGTAGTTGTTATTATTCAGTGTATCTTCACAAATCACCATGAACCAATTCAGCCGCGAGCAACATGTGCAAATCGTTAAAACTTATTACGAAAATCATTCATCGGTTCGAGCAACGTTCCGCGCGCTCCGCCAATTTTACGGTGCAATTGATCGTCCTGCTGAGTCGACTATCCGTCGTTTGATTAACAAATTCGAGGCAACCGGTTCGGTGAACAATCAGCCAACACCGACGCGTCGTCGAAACGTCCGATCTGCCCAGAATGTCGCCGCTGTGCGCGATAGTGTGCGTGAAAATCCGCGACAGTCAATTTCACGTCGCGCACAGGAACTCCGCCTTTCGGAAACATCACTTCGCCGAATCTTGCATCTGGATTTGGGCATGCATCCGTACAAGATCCAGCTGACACAAGAGCTCAAAATAAACGACCATAGACAGCGCCGTATCTTCGCTGATTGGGCTTTAGAGCAGTTGGAAGTCGACCCCGATTTTGGTCGCAAAATCATCTTCAGCGATGAGGCACATTTTTGGTTAAATGGGAATGTCAACAAGCAGAATTGCCGTTATTGGGCCGAGAACAATCCACAGGAGGTCCACCAGGTCGCAATGCACCCAGCAAAGGTAACTGTTTGGTGTGGATTTTGGGCCGGAGGCATCATCGGGCCGTATTTCTTCGAGAACGACGATGGTGTGTCCATCACGGTAAACGGCGAACGATACAGATCCATGATAACGAACTTTTTCTGGCATGAAATCGACAATATGGATGTCGAGGATATGTGGTTTCAGCAGGACGGCGCTACGAGCCACACAGCGCGCGCCACAATGGATCTTCTGCACGAGCGCTTCGGAGGAATGGTTATCTCGCGCGGAGGCGACATCAACTGGCCACCGAGATCGTGCGATTTAACCCCACTAGACTATTTCTTGTGGGGTTTTCTTAAATCACAGGTCTACGCAAACCAACCACAAAACACTGATGCCCTCAAAGTCAACATACGCCACGCCATCGATGAAATACAGCCCGATTTGTGCGCCAGAGTCATTGAAAATTGGACTTCTCGTATGCGCGCCACCCAGCGAAGCCGAGGTGGACATTTGACCGATATTATTTTCCATACATAATGCCTTCGAATACTCTTTCAAACAAAAAATAAATTTCATTTATACCTCTCACACAACTTGCTTTATTTCATTTTAAAGATCGAGCGCGCTTATTGGCGGACCCTTTAGTTGCAAAGCACTATCGTATTTGTTTCAGTCCGTTGGTACTACATCAAAAGTAACATTTATAAAATTCATTTAATTAACTATGAAGTACTTACTTCGTACAATAATCTCGCGTCCGTACAATAAGTTGCCTTTTAAGAATTTAATAGCAGTATTAGAAGAGATCAACCCTGGCCTAGAAATAATAAATCCGATCATATTAAATAGGTCAAACCCCGGCGCATCCGGCATAATATGAAAAATATGCCAATAGACTCTTTAATGTTTATATTTGTGGATGAATATAACAACGCTTTTATAACAAAGTAAAAGATGATAATAATAGTATTTTCAATAGGGTTGTGAGCTACTAATAAACCTTCTAATTATTTTCTTTCATAGTCTGATGCCTTTGTCGCGGAATAAACACAAAGGTAAGAGTGACTTGTAGCGGGAAATGACATTAAACAGTATTAATAGCATTCCTTTAAAAAGTAAGTCAAGATTTATATTTTACGCTAGTATGCTGCAACCATTCATTAGCATAACAGCAAGCGTTGGATAAATTCCAAAGGAATAAAAAAAGTTGCTGTTAATTGTTTAATTGCTATTACTTTTCATCTCTGTTGACTTTTGTACAGTGTGCCTCAAATTGCATTTGATATTCTGCTATACGTTTTTTCTTCCCTCCGGTTTTCTTGAAATCAACTCGTTGCTTATCAATAAATTGTTTTTTTCACTTGCTTTGGTTCCTGGTAACCATGCATACTTGTTTCCAGCTTATTTGTTCACTAGATTTTATTCAATTAAGAAGTTTTGATTTATGCACTTTCACATTGTTTTTAAAATATTTATATCATATTTTAATTATTATAAATATTTAATATTATTGTTACATTACAATGATTTTTGATATATATATATATATATATATATATATATATATATATATATATATATATATATATATATATATATATATATATATATATATATATATATATATATATAGTCATTTGAGGCTGTCATTTGAAATTACATAAATTATATATATATATATATATATATATATATATATATATATATATATATATATATATATATATATATATATATATATATATATATATATATATATATATATATATATATATATATAGTCATTTGAGGCTGTCATTTGTCAATATGTTCAAATTACCATTTGGACATATTTTTACTTTAAATAAATATTCCACTTTTATTTCCACTCGCTCAGTCAAGTTCAAATATGTTGTATTTAGTCGTAGGTATCCGATGTATATATCCGGTCGTATATATCCAGCTGTAGTTAGCAATTTATTTAAATTAATATCAGTTATAAGAATATTAGTGTCATCCGCATAGCATATAGTGTAGACATTAGTACGTTATTTAAATAGGAGATGAGGTCATTTGCATATATATTAAAGAATAGCGGTCCCAGGATGGAACCCTGCGGAACCCCTTTTACAATGTCATGCCTATCACTGCTGACTATATTATTAAGCTTAACAACCTGGGTCCTATTTGTTAGATAAGGTGTTAAAACATCTATAGATGTACCTCTAATCCCATATCTAATACCAACTAGGACCGAGGACATATTGTTTATTATCTATTGCGTTTACAATTTTATGGTGAAAATAGCAGAGTGCAGTTTCCGTGCTTTAATTCAGAGAAAAAAACATGATGGTAGGGGGAAAGCAGATCATACTTGCATAATGTTGAAAGTTGATCTTTAAAGGAGAGTTCCAAAAGTTTCGAGAGATTAGATAGTAGACTAATTCCTCTATAATTCATATCGTTAATTTGGATCAACTTTCTTATAGATAGGTGTAACAATAGGTAGTTTTAGTTAATGTGGAATATTCCTTACTTATAATAGAAATTTATTAGGAAATTGTTGACAAATTGTTTCTTTACATTTCTTAATTATATTATTTAAGATGTTATTATGATTATATTATCAGGTATTATATCAGATATTATAAGTACACACTTACTTATATAGCCACAGTATTGTACGAGTATTGCCCCTGGGTACATTCAACAGCGATATAAAGTGGGCAATAAATATTTGCCTAAGCTAGCTCAGATCGTAATAAAAATAAAAATAAAATTCTCGTGGACCCCACTGACCATGCGCAACTAAGTCGGATAGTCCCCAAATTATCCAGAAAAGTGGATCTATCCTGTAACTCTTCGCAGGTACAGGAGTCGATAGACATCAGCAAGGTGGTCCTAAAGGTGGTTCTAAAGGTGGTTCAAAAAGAGGTGGTGTGACTTACATTCGCCGAAAGGCAATAAAGCCCTGTAATACAGACCGATAAGCTTGTCTTGTTACAAGTAAAAAAGAGTTCGGTTAAGCGAATATATATCTGGTAAAACTTACCAATAAGTTTGAAAACGGCCTCGAAAAGATAGCTTATCTCTGTCCCTCAATCAACTCTAGGGAGTTCAACGCAACACAGGCTCCAGATAACACAAAGTAGGCGAAATAAAATATGAAGACGCGGTTTCCAGAAAACAAAATGGCTTACCTAAATGTGTTTATTAAAAGTTATTTGATCCCACTAATGTGCTAATGCTAATGTGCACAATCATCCAAAATCAACACACGAACAATGATTTCCTTGTATTATCCCATTATATCGGAACGTACATAATACGTTATTTAACCAAGAAAATCACTTAAACTCCTAACACATTGAAAAACACCTAGTATGCCATTCACGCGTCTAGCTAAAAAAGGAGGCGTCGAAGCCAACGCCCGAGGAAATTAGACCACAGATCTGCGGACCTAGATTAGTATCACAGAACTGCCAATGTTCAACTAACAATAAGGCGACACTAAGATATTTGTGGTAAATCTATGACAAAGAATTTATTTTAATTTAATTAATTTATTTAATACGCTTTGGCAATATCGATGAATGCAATCGACTAATGAAAGTAATATGCCAACCTTTTTAAACACATGCTAAAGGGGACGCGTAGTCACTGCTTAAAAAACAATTTATCCGTCAAATATACCTACAATAAATTTCGGATTTTCAAATTCGTAATTATTAAAAGTGAACGTAACAATTGATGGGAACAAAGATATTGGCAAAACCCGATAAAATGTACTTTTTTTTCACTGGAATTTTTGGAACTTTTCACATATTGATTGGGGATCTGAAAGGTATGAATACACCAATTTAAAGCTCACAATAAAATTTTCCGAATTGAAATGCTAAATTCCCTGGACCATTGATATTTAGAACATATTCTAATTTCCTTATAGAAATTAGAATATTAATATAGGTAATATAGATATTATTAACATTTTCATATTATTTTTGCAATTTCAAGATTAAGTGCAATATTGGACCTAATTTATTGGCCTATGCAGACCTCGTATGAAATCCCTAAAGGTACATCAATATTAACCACGTCTCTAGTCAAATCTCGTACAAAACTTCTACCTATGTTCGTGCCATGGCCTCCTTAAGCATAAAATATGGATGGCATGGATTTATGCCATCAAACAGTGTCTGCCTGGTCATTTATATCACCAAACGCAAGGCGCAGAATATGTTCAGAAGTGCGAACTTGTACTAACATTGAAATTCGGCTGACTGAATATAATGAGATAAGAACTCTCTCGTATATTTTGTTAGAATGCCATAGCGCCTTATAAGTGGAACGCTAAAGGGGGCTAAAAACACATTTATCACGTACTTAATTAAAATGTAAAACATTTATGAAGTTTACATTAGCTTAATTAGTTAACGGTTTAGTCAAATATAGATGGACGAAGTGGGAAATGCTAGACCAAATCGCAAATGGAAAAAAAAAGATTAGAAGGCAGTTTACCTCTCAAATTTACCTTCAAAATTTGCAACTTCTTGCTGATGAAAATAATAGTGTAAAACAATAATTAATTTAAATCACAGGTTCCTAACATCTTCTAGATCTCCGCCCTATTTACAAGAAAGAAAGAAAATCCAATGTCCCCTCTCCCATAATAGTTAACAGATAGTAGCAAGCCAAGCAGTGTAATAGTGGGGAGATGTATATAAATATATATATATCTCCCTCTAGCGGCCATTTGCTACTACCTATGCGACATCAGAGATAACTTACAATAGGTAGCATCCGGCATAGGTTTTTACAAAGAATGATAAAAAATTCAATCATAAGCACGTTCTGGAAGTTATACTTAATTTTATCTATTGGAAGAATTATACTCTATATTTTGTACAAAAAGTAACGCAAAATACGCACAAATCAAATTGTAGGCATATATAAAATTGAATTTCAAAGAAGGTTTAACCTAAAATAAGCTTCACTTCAGTTATTTATCGACGACTAGATTAGTTGACATTTGTTATTTATTAAAATAGTATTCACATAGTATCAATCGCATTTAATACCTCACAAGTTACTTGTTAGAACAACTATATTAGACTAACACGAATGTCGTTCAGGTGCCTATTTTTGTCTTTTAACCTGTTACTCCAAAGCAATTATAGCAAAAAAAGTAAAAGAATATATGGATTTGTATAGCTTGTTTAATAGTAATAATAATGGCAATAAAATAAAGGATTTATTAGAAAAGTAATTATGTCCTCCTATAAGCTGGTGGAATTTTAAGACTATTTTCCCTTGTAATCGTAGAATGACCAAACCCTACAAGCAAGTTTCGCGTAAAAGGAGGAAAGTTAATTCTCCTGAGCCCCGTAGTTGCGTCACGCGATGAAGAAAATGCTATAATACCGCAGAACGTGACGAAACCCACGTCTACTTATGAACAAATCAAAGAACCAAACGAAGGGATGAATCTTTTATTATTTATTATTATGAGAAAGTCGCTTTACTGAATCAGTGCAAGATAACTGATTCGGACGCAGTTGCGTGCATAATTGGTGGCATTTCGGACGGAACAATACAGGCAGCTGCTAGAGCCAACGATTTTCAGAATTTGAAGTCTTGTGATGTGGATCAGCCAAGTACCTCAAGGCAGACTGTAGCGCCTTTTTTTCAAACGGAACTCTGGCAAATATTTTGAAAAACGAAAAATACATTCATCTAAACCATTTACCTGTTTCAAATGCAACCGAGTGGGGCATAAAGCATCGGAATGTCGATATCCGACTTGCGGCAACTATATACGAGTCGGACATAGGACTGAAGAGTGTAACAATACTTCGAGCCAGAAGAGCAAAGTTAAAAGAAGTTCAACAGAAAGGGTGTTATGACTAGTAACAGACAGCAATAACAAGTATTTTAAACAAGTGTTTGTGGGTCAAAAACCAAACACAGGCGTATATAGGATCTCCAGGCGAATTGACAAATTTACCACTGTACGTTGTTATTACCACTTCATCAGATACAACATATAAAAAAAACAGAACTACCTCATTTAATCCAAGGCAAGACCCCCTGTTTGGTATGATTTTCATGTATTTCAAGGATTTTAGAAGTTTACTCATTATTCCTTCCCATTGAAGATTGTATATAGGACATCACGGAATTCTCCTAATATCTACATGGATAATCCAAATGTTTTCATACGGCAACTATTCTAAATGGGGCCCGGTGGCGTGTCTCCGTTATTTGAGGTCCTCGAGGCATGAGACCTCGCCCCTGGAGGGTTGTTTATAGCACCCCCGGATGCGATATTGCCACATCGTCGGGTGCGATGTTGCCAGATTGTGCGGATTTTCCCTAGATATAGGGAATTTTTAACAGTATTTCGGGGGCCAGTTGCAATATCTCAATAAAAGTTGAAATTTCAATCTTGCTATATTGATATGCTTAATGCTCCTATACTATATTGATAAGTTTGAAAATACAGTTGTCAAGATATAATAGAAAACGTAGAAAACTGTTACACCCCGTGTTTATTTCAAATGGGATATAAAGACCTCATGTCTTTCTGAGAGAGAACTTAATAAAGCGAAGCTTTTAAACCCCCGTGCAATATGTATAATGTGAAAGCTTTGCGCGTTCTGTATGTAATTTCAACTGATTTGTTCAAAATACTGTCCCAGTCAATGGAGTATGTAAAACGCAGTCTAAAAATATAATATAGGATACGAAATAAAAAATATATGTAATTTCCATTCTGTTCCCTCCCTGCCAATAAAGCTTTCAATTCTGGTTGTGATAGATATTTCGTATTCGGGAATGATTCAATAAAAACAAGACGCAATCGTCGCAACATTACCTCGAAATGACACTTCTACAAATTTCAGAGTGAAATTATTACTCTGTTCTGAAAAATTTAAGAAAATATATTATATCTAATTTTAAAATGTTCTTTTCTTTCAAACAGTGATTTGAAAGAAATTTACAAAGTAAAATAGTGATTTTACTTTGTAAATTCTTTACTAGCTGCGCTTTGAAGACCACCGATTTCAAATGACCCCAAAGAGAAATAAATGAAGAGGTCTTAAGTCGAGTGATCTTGTAGGCAACTCGATTGTTCCTCTTGTACCAATCAATCTATGGGGATAGCGATTATTTCATGAATAAGTAGTTGAACGATGACAGTAAAATTGCTTATATTTTCATTTTGTATTTTTTATATTTTTACGAAATTATGTCAAAAACAAAATACGCATTCCTAAATCAGCTTTACCAATAATAATATAATTATTAAACGATATTTACAGTTCATAAATACATACATATATTACATATATAATATAAAATATGTTTTGTTTGAAACTTGAAAAACACAATTTTCTTAGCGGGTGTCTTATGTGTACCTAAATACATTTTTGTTTGTGATACCAATTCTGCATAATTTTTATACGCCGAGCGGTTTCTTTTACATATATACTGTAGCTGAATGTTATCAAACATGCTCATTGTTTACTTTGAGCCGTGAGAGTCGAGAAGCGTTAAATCACAAAGTAGCAGGGTGTGATGTGAATATTTATATTTTCGGTATTATTTTAGTAATATTATGCGCCACCGTTACAGGCAGAATTTCTAGCTATTCCTCTAATACGGCTGGTTTAAGCTCAAGTCTTGACAAACAATTAATCGATGTAATTACTCCGTCAGTCAAGTGCTCTACTGAGACTCTAGATAGAGCAAGCCATATTTTTTACCGCTACTGATTATACGTCTGACATAATGGAATGGACTTTGTTCATGTATACATAAAACTGACTGTATAAATCACATTCAATATATATATATATATATATATATATATATATATATATATATATATATATATATATATATATATATATATATATATATATATATATATATATATATATATATATATATATATATATATATATATTGTTACGTTTTTTATTTATTGTTTATTATATTATATAAGTGAGTGAATTATTTATTTTTAATTTTGTTATTATTATTATTATTCATATATCTGACATAACTTTAGTGAAGTGATTGCAAATTTAATATTTTCTTTTTTTATTTATTAATATATATATTGTTACCTATTTATTACCTTTTTTATTATTCCCAGGCCTCTTACCTCTTACCTCTTTTAGCATGTAGTACTCTCTTCTTTAGTAGTCGATTCTATATGGCTTTAATGAAGTTTAATGCAGGTATGAAGAATCTATGCAATGTACACAATTAAAAGGCAACGAAACAAATATATATTTGGTTTTATTTATAAAGAATTTTTATTTATTTATATATAATGTCTATTTGTTTGAATATTGATTTATTTTGTTTAATAATGTTTTCTTATTGTCTCTAGTAATCTCGCTATAGACGTTGACATTGTATGATAGGTACTGTCATTAAATCTTCAGGATTCCGCAATATTCACAACAAACACAATTACTTCTGTTATATGACTATATTGTTATATTATATGATATGTTTATATGATGCTTGTTTTACCTCATTGTTATTATGTTTGATATATAGCATTTCTCTACCATATTATAGTTGTCACAATTTGCTTTATTTGTGTACTTGTACTAAGATCTCTCGAGTCATTCTATTATTGTACGTTATTAACGATAAATATGTTATTCAGGAAACTTATGTCTAGCCTTCGACTATGAGTTCTTACTTTGTACAACTTTAACTATATATATACCTGATTTTATATTTGTTATTTCAGAGCAATCATTCTTATATCAACAATATACTAGGTAGGTATACAATCATGTTTATCGTTAGATATTAATTTTAGTATTTCTATTTTACGATCATCAGTGAGAGTTTCTATTTTCATTATAATATATATATATATATATATATATATATATATATATATATATATATATATATATATATATATATATATATATATATATATATATACTGTGCTCATTTTAAAACTTACCACCCCCTGCACCGCAAAATATTGGAGAAATTACCAGGACACGTAGGGGGGAACATTTTTTACAGTCAGGGGGCCTTGATATGTTCAACCCCCTAACCCATAGCAACCCGTATTTTAAAATCTTAAATGGAACTACCCCACATGTTACACATCATTTGAGAGTAATTTTCATTGCGAATACATGAGTGTATGATTTTTGGAAATCGGTTAAGATTTTAAAAAAATATTTGAAAAACCGCAAATTTTTGAGAACAGGGACACGTATCGACTTTTATTTTAGGGTGGAGGGACATTTTTGACTGTCAAGGGGTCTTGATACCTTCTTCCCCCTAACCCCCAGCAACTCCAATTTAATTTTTTTAATTTTAACTACCCAACGTGTGATACATCATTTGAAAGCCATTTTCATGGTCAATACAGCAGTGCATCATTTTTGGAAATTAAAACAACGAAAGAAAAGTCTCAAAAAGTTTAATCGTCTCCGGATGATGCCAACTTTGTTGGCGAAACGCGCGTCGAGCGAAGTGAAAGTGTTTTGGTGTTTGTGGAAACTACTCCGAGTGTTATAGTTACATCAAAGGTTCCAGCCCTATCCAGTAGAAAGTAACAAATTTTAAGTGGATACGTCCTGTAGTCGTTTTTTGATAATTCCACAGGAACCTAACAGTTTTCTAGGATAAAATTATAATGTGTTAATCCAGGCAGTATCTGTGTGCCAAATTTCATCCAAATCCTCTGAGCCGTTTTTGAGTGATTGAGTAACAAACATATATCCAAACATACCAACTTTCACATTTATTATATTAGTAGGATATAAAAATCTCCAGCGCTAGAACAAACTAAAAAAAAACGAGGTTCGAGGTTCTTGACTAGAGCAAACTAATGCCAACATTGTTTTGCTGTTGTTGAATGTAACTACCAAACATTTTTTTAGGCCAAATTTCCGATTCCTCTCTGAACTATTTTGTCCCGGTATTCGCTTGTGTTAGGTTTTAGTTTAACCCGATGGAATCGCAATTTAGGAGGCCGAGAGGGAATTTCAATAACGGACGTTGTCTTATTGAAATTAGACACAATACTAGATGGATTAGACAATAGACCGTACAATGCGAGGACAGGCTCGTGGCTCCAATGGAGTTGATACCCCGCCAAGCAGCAGAGCAGAGAGTTAATGTAACGTGGATCTTCCACACCATTACGCTACACGGAATCGCATGAATTTATTTCTTCCACACTTCTTGACTTGAGTAGTAGATCCATCTCAGATGTACTAATATGAACGCGGTCGTATCACTGGTTTAAATACTGGAAAGAGAGATCTGTAATTTTCTTCCGAGCGTAGGTATATACACTTATTTTTCGGTCTCTAAACTTATAATTTGTTTATTTACTTGTTTCTACTTATGCTAAGTTGAACAGTTGATAAGTAGAGGTGACATATACACACAGTTAAGTGAGTATGTATATGTATTATTTGCATGTTTTTAAGGGGCCTAAAACTATAAATTTTATTGAACTATTTTTTCCATTTTAGGATATATTTTGGTATACAATGACTGACATAATAGTTATGGCAATTTAATATTTAGATGGTTTGAATCAGAGAAACTGTACATATATTTCTGCTTCCGATACAAATCCTGGCAGAAATTATTAAAATTGTTATAAAAAATACCCTAATAAAAAGTGCATAAAAGCTATCAGTCATACCAACAAGAAGTAGTATCTCTAATATACATCATTTTGGAAAATGAACTTCTTATGTCTCTTAAGGAACTTCTTATGTTTTACATTAAAGACGTATGATATATCCAAAACTAACTGTTAAATTAAATAATCAATACTGCATCCTTAATATAATATATTCATAGCTCCTTCATTTTATAATTCATTATATTTGGTTACTAATAACATTGATTCCATGAACTATCCTGGAGAAATAGTCGCAATGCACCAGACAACAGACATTTAAAATAAATAGGAAGGAAGACATATCAAATTAGTTTCAGCATAGCTTGAGGTGTTGATTAGAACTTAGTTAAATTATGTATCCACCAAGGTTCGAGCTTACCGGACAGATTTCAGTAGAATATGATGCAACATAATGCAACAATTTTAGCATTATTGGGTTTTCTCTAATAATATTATATCTCCAGTCTAAAATATTCTCCAGATTGGTTTTTAATATGCAAGCGAGAAATTTCAAGCTGCTGAATAATTGAAACTTAACTACTGACTGACACCTTTTTTTCCCGTTTTATCCTATTCGTGCCAGGGAGAGAATTTCTTACAGGGATATCGATATCAGAAAATAATTAATTTACACCTCACCATATTATATATATATATATATATATATATATATATATATATATATATATATATATATATATATATATATATATATATATATATATATATATATATATATATATTAGTTTTGTTAAAGTTGTTAAATATAAAGTTCTTTACTATTCATATTTGTTTGGCGAAAAGAAATCTTGGGTTGGTAGCAATTTATTACGTACAGAAATAAGCAAATAGATGAATAATACGGAAGACACTTCTTGCATATCGGGACATATATACGGAAACGAAGTTGTACAAGTTGTACAAGTTCGTTCACCTTTTTTGCGGATCTTCAGAGTGATGTACCATCAATAAAACAAATCGTCGTATTTACACGAGGTGTTTTCCGGGCGGTAGTTTGGTCGAAGAGGGCCTATGCGCCTGATTTAACCCCATTTGATTTCTTCCTTTGGGGTTATTTGAAAAGCAAAGTTTACTCCCCAAAACCGAGGAATCAGGAAGAACTAAAGGAACGAATACGGCACCACATAAGAGAAGTGACTCGGATTGTTTTAAATAATATACGGGCGGCAATATTCAATCGCTTAGAATTGTGCTTAGGATAGAACGGTCGTAATTTCCAGCATTTAATTTAGATTAATATTTATTTATACCTCCGTTCTTATTCGTTTTCATCTATTCTCTGTTTCTTACTACGTTTTACTCTGTTTTCTTAAGTTGTTCACTGTTTACTGTATTCTTATTAATATTTTGGTCGTATTAAATTAAATGTGTTTGAGACCAATATTGCGTTTTCAAATTGTTATTTTCCATGCACCAGTAGGGTATTTTGTATGTCATGATTAAATTTTTATTAATTCGTTGATACCTTTGTTTCTCAATATAAATATAAAGTGTGCTATATTGTTATAAGGAGCTCGTCTACAAGAATCTGTTGGAAAAATATATTGTTGCCGTTTAAAAAAATTATCGATGACGTCATAACCCGGAACACCTGGAGGCCACCTTATTGTATATTGCATCAAAATAAGCGGAATTAAAAATAAAAATCAACGTGTCCGAGGATTTCAAATAGAAACGTCAGTCTTATACAACAACTTCCTCATATATTGATATACTGAAGGTTTCACCTCAGTAGTCGGTTCTGGGGCGATGATAAACACACTCAGTACATACATTCAAAGACAGATAAGATTATCGTTAAGATATACAAATTTATTATAAATTCAAAAAATGCAGAAGTAGGAAGAATGCAGTAGGAAAAATTCAGATGTTCAAGAAATGCTGAAGTCATAAAAGATTATCAAGAAGCATAGCAATATTATAAAAAGGAATAGGAAAACATAGTTATCATAAATTTTGGAAATATATTCTTCGTTACTAATCAATAAAATTATTTCTCTAGCTTCTTTGTTCACTGCCTGGGTGTTAGATATATTATAATGCGTCTGTAGGTATGTACCAGGTAATCTGGCAGCTCAATGTTTAGTTCTCTATATGTTATTAGTTTATTACACGATACTATTATTTCGACGTCGCTTCTTAGCTTAGTATAATGATAAATAAAGCCAGTGCTTCTTAAGTGAAATAGAAAATAAGGGAAGCGCAAATAAAATGTGTGGTTTAGTAAATCATGAAAGGGAGTATGGCTCACAGATCATAAAGTAGGTTATATACTTATGTAGTATGTATACATGTAGTATGTATACATTAGTAGGTATATATAATATAATGTGTTGAAAATATATTATTGGAAGTGAATATTAATGGCAATAAATTATGAAATGGTAACATGTGGATATGAATGGTAATAACATCGCCTTTATTGAGGCTCTTCACAATGGTGTACGATTTATTTAATTGGTCATTTAAACATGAATTTATTATTAAAACCTTTCTAAAAAGGTTTCATCTATTTCTGTCAAAATATTTGCGACATCTTTGCTAACGCATCGTCTGATAATATTCACAGCTATACTCGGTTTCGGAAATAAATGAAAGTAACTCTGCCGTGTTAACGAAAAACTCATGTGATTCAAGGTGAAATGTTCACAATAACCCGAACCGTTTTAAAGTTCATAGCATCACTATTTTTAATAAAAATTATTTGCCAAAATCATTAGTTTAAAGTTTTGTATGAGACTTGTTTAATTGGGGACATTTGGGGCCTATTTTTGTTCATTAATATTAATAATTGCAGATAGGGTATTTCTGTGTATTTCATATATTGCTTAAAAACACCTTATCTACACGGTGTTTTTGTGTTATATTATATCTTACTTTAATTTTAATGTGACACAAAAACACCTTATGTGTGTAGATAAGGTGTTTTAAAGTAACATATAATAATTAAAGCCACGTGTCGTAAATACCATATTTGTAATTATTTATTGCTGTAATGTTGAATTTTGGCACTTAATAATTTTACAAAAGATACAATTAATCGAACTTTGAATCCATTTTATTGCAAATATGTACCATATTAATATACTTAACAAGGGGGAAGGGTTTAATTAATTAAATTATTATAAAAAGACAGATTCCTCTCAAAAACCTCGCATTAAAGGACATAATTTCTTTATGATGTCATCTTTCTTTGATTTTGAGATACCCCTGCAGATTAATCTTGATTTAGGTTCATCCATGTTTTTTAGATATTTCGCAGTTAAAAAATTCAGGTCTGTGTATGGGGAATCATATTCGTTTGAGAACCACATACTAAAACCGCCCCTTTCGAATTTTAATTTTACGATATTACTTAGATATTGTCTTGGCGAACATTTTTTAATTTTCTGCAATAAACTGTTATCTTTCAAGTCTTCATATTCAGTTAGCTCCATTGTCAAAACATTCACATTTTTTATCTTGACTTGCTGGATGGCTCCTTGGAAATCGTGGTAGACTTTCCCACCATCTCCAGTTTTTCATGTTGGGTCATATGAATTTAAGGATTGTTCCACCTGGTGGTGGAACTATCAGCCGACATAAATGTATGACATGGCTCGAAATAGTAAATTTCTATA